>JAQQSV010000521.1:61185-122469 GCA_028646515.1 Pseudochirops corinnae
CTTGAAAAAGCACAGTATAGAGCTTTAGAGAATATTTTCTTAGGTCATTTCGGCAAAGCTGACTGTGCTGGAGAACCTGTAACTGTATACCAATACCTGATGTTTCAAGGAACAACTGTAAATAAGCAACCAGGGAGATGCCATTTCAATGGCATCAGCTTTCTAGCTACATTATAACTGCCTAATTCTGGAACTCTGTTCTTACTATTTTTATTATACCAAAGAATAATGCAGTATTGGTTTAGTGTTTTAGCCAACACATACTAGAAATCAAAGTTGTTTATTTTAAATAAGAAACTCTTACTTTCTAGAAAGGGAAGAAAGCAAATGAAGAAAACTGAAAGTATTACTTCTGGTGAACCATGACAAACTTTCCTTGAGGCAATCAAGTAAGAGTGAACTAAAATGCTTCTGAAATGTTAAAAACCAGAGAAATAACTCACTTTTTCTTTTTGGCTTTTTTTTCCTTTAAATCCATTATGACAGTTGACTATATGAAAATCAATGTTCATTGTCATATTATGGAAATATTTAACCAACAACACTAGAAAAAAGTCTTACATTTATCCAGATATCTGTTGTTTCTTCATAAATAATGAGTGGTGTCACAGAATCAGGCACTGAATCAATTAGTTTCTGTTGTTCCATTGCATCATCTTCTACTGGGATAAATAACGCAGGGGATATTAACACTATCTGTAGTCGGGTTTGAGAACGATCTAGTAGGATTGACCAAGCACTATTTATGTAAAAAAAAAAAAAAAAGAAAAACTTATTAGAAAATAAGTTAGATATAGTTTTAAGAATATAATACAATATTAACCCACAAACTAGTTGCCAGAAATTGAGAAAATGTTTCTCAATGGCAAAGTGAAAAGAGAATAACAGAACTAGTTGATTTATTATGCTTATCAAAAACAATTAACATATTGAATCCTTTTTTAAAAATTAAGAACATTTAATAGATAAATTAAAAATTTCTTTCTCAAAATTCCCAAAGTCACATGTAACCTTTTAAATTAGTTTTCATTTTAAAGTCAATAACTGCATGCAGCTCCTATCATAATTTAGATATGAACTTTGCCTTTATATTATTTTTAAAATATTTACATGTATACCTATAAATAATTTATTAAAAGTGAATGCCTAAAAATTATCTTGAGAAAAAGGATAGGTTCAAATTCATATCTGGTAAATTTAATCTGAGTAAATAGCGTTCAAGATTGTAATAGAATTAAAATGCAGTTTTATTTATTTTCAATTCTGTTTTCTAATCAGTATGTCAACTCAAGTCTTTGTATTATATTAGTATTTCTGCAGGCAGGCATTTTTTCAAACAAAAAAACATATTCACAGTGAAAGACAAATCTAGAACTATAGATGTTTCTAAAGCTACTGATCCTAAACCCGATGTAAAGAGCAGATAATTTAACATACGCACTATTTTCCCTCTGGAGTCCATCCAGCCCGGGCAATATACTCAACTCCTTCAAATAGAACCTCGAAGGGTTGTACTAGTTCCTTATCCACCACATCTGCAATCTGTTAAAATCAACAGCAACTGAGTTATAGAGGACTCAATCATCAACAAATGAAAGCATTTAATTAGTATTGTTATGGAAAGAGCACCAGATTCAGTCAGAAGTGCTGGGTTGAGTCCAACTTCCAACACTGATGACTAGCAAGTCACCTGACCTCTCTGTACCTCAGTTTCCTCATCTGTAAGAGGAGGATAATAGTATTTATTCTATTTACTTCACTATGTTACTGTGAAGAAAGTACTTTATAACATAAAGCATTACATAAACATGAAGGATTATTGTGGTCATCTCCTATGATATATTTCATTCTTAGGTAACTAAGAGAATTGAAGAGGAATGAGGACTACGCAGGATACCAGTAAAGAGAACTAGTACTCATCTGTTATTAACTCATAAAAATACCTTTAATGCCTACCAAAAGATCTAGCCAGAGAATCAACCTAGACTAAAACAAGAGTTCTTAACTTTTTTTGGTACTGTGGATCCCTTTGGCAGTTTGGTAAAGCTTGTGGACCTGTTCTTAGGAAAAATGTTTTTAAATGCATAAAATAAAATATATGGAATTACAAAAGAAATCAATTATTTTGAAATATAGGGGTGGACAATGACCAGTTAATAACCAGAAAATAATGTGCTATTCTTTGAACTGTTTTTTAGGGAAAAAAAACCCAACAATTAAAATTGCGTGATAACGGTCACACACACACAAATTGTTTTAAAGGTTCATGGACTTCAGGCTAAGAACCACTGGTCTAAAATGAATTTTCCAAGTCTATACATTGCTCATGATGTATTAAGAGAAAACCAGAAATATTAGCATACGTGAATTTTAAGTAATATTTCCTTGTATTTTGTTCAAAAACATACTTCTAATATTTGTTGTGTTTTGTCTCAGCCATTATACTCATTTTCCTTTTAAATACTGGTTAAAAAACACATTACTTTTTCATTAAATTACACTGATGCATTTTAAACTAAAACAAAATTTTTAACATACATGGATTACCCAAATGTCATGAAATAGTACAAGAGGAATTTGTGGTTATACTCAAATGGATCCTATGATCCCATGGATTTAAATATTCCTTCCAATTATGAAGATTGCAAGCCATCGATGGCTGTCTCCTGTTCATATCCTTTCATAAGTTCACCAGAGAGATTCACCCAATGAAAGGCCTTATTCATTTTTCCATGACATCATAAGAATACCAATGGAGTACATGGGATCTCCACTGTCTATTTGCTGTGTTAAATCATCATGTGACTTTACTCTTCTGTTAACATTTTCTTTTGATTCTTCCTATTGTTGTGGAGGTGACACTGGATTCTCAAAGGCTATGGCAGCACAGCACAACCTCTAACAGGTCCTGCTTAACTGGAAAGGTTTCAAGTTCTGGCTGAGTAGTGGCCTACATATCTCATGTCAAAGGACCAGCTCATTTCAGAGAGGGTCATCACCAACCTAGAAGGTGAAGAATTTTTCAGCCCTAGAAACTCTCTATTTATTAAGTTATGGAGGGGTTGCAAACTGCAATGGTCAATATATCAGTGAAATTACAGATTCTTAAGATATAAAAATAGGCTTTGCCAACTACAGAGGGACAACCTCTAGTTAATATCCAGAAAATAATGTGTTATATTTTATACTAGTGTATGGGGAAAAAACTAAGGCAGAATGGTAATGGAAGGTGATGATTTCTCTCCATATAGCCTTACACTGTTAAGATGAAAACTGGCTGTACTTTGAAAAACAGAAAATTAAATCAGTATGAAACAACAATCTGTTCTTCAAAAAATCCACAGATTTGTTCAATAGGCCTATTAACTTAACCTACAATGTTACTTAGTGTGAGAGTTGTAAAGAATCACAAGAATTACACCTAAAAGACTACAGAATATTTTCTAAAAATTGTTCAAGAAAAACTCTTAAGTTTTGACAAAGTATTACTACATGTTTCAATGCCAAACTGCTGAAACAGTATTAATGTCAAAAGTCCTATTTCTGTCCTGTTGTCCAAGAAGAGAAATCACAGAACGACAAACTAGTGACTAGATATTTTTAGAACAAGAAACGGAATGTAATGATTATTTTAGAATAATTATTTCTAGAACAGTATAAGTATTTAGTCTTTTTGAAATTGTTTAAAAGGAACAGAGTTGTAGTCCCTCATTAGAATACCAAAGTTGATTGCCTATACACATATATTCTGGGAAACTGTTATTTTTCCCTCTTAAATAAACACTATACTATTGCATAACAGACTTGTCTCCATGTGTGATTTCCAACACAACAGGATTCAATTAAATGTCAAATGAATTTAGAAAATAAACTTATGATTTAATGCTTACCCTTCCTTCTGCATCAACTGTTACTTCTGACATCTTAAAAGTGACTTTTGGATTTGCTGTGCCTTTTCAAAAAGACATTAATAATGAGTTGCATCCAAATTCATACATAACCAATTTTTCCCAAACTAGACATCTGTACCAGTTCAATGCACTGTACATTTTAGTAAAGTCAATGCTATCAATGAATATTGAAAAAAATGGCACTATTTTATATATTAGACCTTTTCTGGGGCAAAATATCATGACATCATCATACATTAGTACTTGGCTGCAAAAAGAGGGGGCTAGCAAATACATATCCATTTAAAAAATTAAAACCTTGAAAGCAACATAAAAGTGAAACAACAGATCAAATATACTAAGATGATGATAATAATATCTAGCATTTATATAGCACTTTAAGATTTGCAAAGTGCTTTACAAATATTTCATTTTACCCTTGACAATCACCGTGGGAAGTAGATGCTGTTATTATTCCCATTTTACAGATAAGGAAACAAACGAGTCACTTGCCCAGGGCCATGTAGTTGGCAAGCATCTATGAAAATTTTCTTGACAATATAGGCAAGTATTCCACTTCCCAACTGCTGCTAAGCCCAGCATTATATGTGAAATAAAGCAACCAGTACGAAAACACAGTATTACAGGAGAAAATAATAGAACTTTGAAAATTATCCATGAGTTTAACATGTGCTAAATTTACTAATGTAAACTAACCCTATTTTTACTAAAGACTTGGTAATAAAAGATAAGTACTGAAGGTTCAAATAATTAGAATAGCTGATACAGGATGGGAAATTGTGTTAAAATAAATGCCAGCAAGAGGTCTTACCTGTTTTGGGATATCTGAATGAATCTGTCCTTCTGGTCTCTAACATGGGGGATGTAACATGAATAATTTCCACTTCTGATTCATCATTTTCTTCATATAGAATTCGAAGAATTTTTCCTCCATGGGGAGCTTAAAAATAATTTATTATTTTTGTATTCAGAATAATTTTTTTAAAATACAAAAAACTCTTCTAGTATTAATTTTATACAACTAGTAAAAAAATTTTATATATGAAGTCACTACTGATATGCTGTCAAGATGATAAATGTAATGATTTTTGCTATTTTAGTATGAATTTGTTCTGAGTGAGTTTAAATAATTTCATTACATACATTTTCAAGGTAAACAAAGAATAAACATTTCTGACATATTTAGGATTGGGGTTTTTATACACTGTTGAAATATCTATATACTCTGTTAAAAATACTTAATGTTATATGGCATTCAAATTTTTTCATGAATGTCAAATTCTGTAACAAATGTAGTTACAAGTGGACTACTAGCTTAATATGAGCTGAGAGGCATGTCAACAACAACAAAAAAAATACAAAAGTGATTTGAGACTTCATTAATAAAGGCACAGAATCCAGAATGAGGTAGGCAATAGTCCCACTGTACTCTGGCTAGGTCGAAGAATCTCTCAAGTACTGCATTCAGTTCTGAGTGCAAGATTTGAGAAAAGATACTGACAAGCATAGTATATTCAGAAGAAGATGATCAGCATGTTGTGATGAATGGTGATAATGCTATAGAAGGATCAGCTGAAGGAACTGGCAGTGTTTAGATCTAGAAGAGATTACTTAAGAGGGTCATAAGAATGGTCTTCAAATTTCTGAAAGACTGTCACGTGGAAGAGATATTAGACATGTGCTAACTGGTCTCACAGGGCAGAATTAGGAGCAATAGATAGAAGTTGCAAAGAAACAAATTTTGGCTCAATGTAAGGAAAACTTCCTTAAAATTTGAGCTGTCTCAAAGTACAATTGATATGGAGGAAAGAAGTGGCAGGTTCCTCTTCACTGGAAATCATCAGACACAGACTGGCTGACCCCTTCTTAGGGATGTTGTAGAGAGGATTACTGTTTATGTGCAGATTGGACTTAATAACCTCTCAGATTCCTTCAAACTTTGAGAGTCTCTGAATAATCTCTAGGGCAAAAAAAAAAAAAAAAGCCAAATTCTGCCTAATGGCCTACTTATCAAAAAAAAATTTTATAAAAAAATATTCTGGTACAATAAGAGAAAAAGCACAGTTCATTAAAATAGTATTTTTCAACCTTTTAAAGTCAGCTATACACTTGTGAAAGCCTTTCTCCACCCTCATTTAATTCAGACCAAGCCAAGCATTTGTTCAGCTACACCCTATACCTCAAATTCATCTCTACATATTTGCATATGTGTGTGTGGATGTGTGTGCATATACATAATACATATATGTATGTGTATATATGTATACATTACATACATACACACACACACACAGACTTTTCTACTTTTCCTCTTTTCTACTACCTTCTACATGAAAACTAGCAAGGTGTCATGAGGGAACCCAGGACAATGAGATATGATAAAAATATTTTCACATGATACGAAATTGTCCAAATGCAATGATTAGAAAATAATGACTTAGGGGTTTGTGCAACAGAATTTGTTCTATTTCATCCAATTAATATTTTGCCTAGAGAAAGTTAGCCCTGATTTTCATCACTCTGAAATCTTTACTATCACTATCTAAGTAAGACTTAGAATCTGGGCACAATACTGAATATCACTATGGTAGATGAGTCTTAAAATTATTTGTCTGTTATTCAGTTAACGGGCTAGATTTAATACACTTACTTGGTTCAGCCTGTGGACACCACCAGTACCCAGAATATCTATCAAATTCTTCCTGGAGGACAAAGGTAGCAACCCCAGCAGATCTTGGGTCCTCTTCCATGTTAGCAAGCTCTGAATAAATATAAAAGGCATCATCATTATCATCACAAGTAGCTTTGAATGTCTGAAGCCAGAAAGTATTATGACAGTTTCATTCTGCACTTTTTTTAAACTAAGATTTATATAAGAAGAGCAAAGATAACATTCATGGTGAACAAGTATACACAGAAATAAATAACTGTGACCATCAACTGAGATTTACAAATACTTGAAGTTTTTAAGGTCACTTTCCTTGTAACAACCCTGTGAAGCAGATAATAAAAGTATCTACATTTGACTGAGAAATTTACTGAGAAAACTGAGGGTGAGAGGTTAAATGACTTGCCTGAGCTCACACAGTCACTAAGTTTCAGAAGTGTGTATATAGTATATATAATATGTTACATCATTATATACACTTTTCCTCTTTTCTTATACTCCATTGTTGAGTCAAACTGTGCTTCATTTTCCATGTTCCACTCCAGCTCTCATTCTTGCATTGGCCATTCCCATGTCTAGGACACATTCCCTATTCACCTTTACCCCATAGAATACCAATTGGTTTTTAAGATACAGTTCAAGTATTACATTTGAACAGCATTTGTTTGCTAACATCCTATGCTAGTAGTTCTATCCCTCATCATCTTATATTTAACTACCTTTGTTTATTCTGCATATATTTACTCTGTATATACCTGTATATGTTTTTTCTCTCCTTCCCCTGCCCCCAACTCGAACAGAATGTAAGTGTGAGATCAGGGAGATCTACTTCATATTTTTGTCTTTCTATATATCCGTGGTGCTTGGAACAAGCAGGAGCCTTAATAAATGCTTATTGATTTCATGTTTATTTCTGCCTCCTTAAGTGGACAGTAAATTCTTTAAGGGAAAAGAATATGCCTTATAATTCCTTTGTATCCTTCCACAACACCTAGGGCAAGATTCTTTAAACTGCAGATGTTCAACAAAAGTTATTCACAAAGAGACTGGATAAAATTTGATTGTTAGAATTGTAACTAAATATCTAATAGCCTATAAATGATACACTGTAAATAAATGAAAGAAATCTTTAATGGTAAAATCAGTTTTTTCTTGAGGCCATCAGAGACGTCAAAATCAGAATGCCTACTCCAGGCAAACCAATGACTTCAAAGTGTAAATGAGCCAGTCCACTAGACCACTCTAATTTAATACCATCAAGCAGTCCCATCAATTAATATTACTGAGCACATCCTGAAAGAACTTCAACTTTCTCAAGTTATCCTACTTATCTACCCTGAAGAAGAAGAGAAGAGAATCAAAATACCCAAATAGCTCTTTTTGGCCATATTTATTCTTGTCTCATTCTTTTTGTCACTTTTTTTGCATGGGTCAGTAACCACTTAACCACTTTCTTAATCACTAGTCTCATCCCTTGTTATTCAAAACCAAGACCTATCAATTCACTCTCATAAATAAATTTATCTCATTTCTCTTGTCACTACTCTATCCAAGACCTTATATCAAATCTGGATTAGTCATTCATTCCACAGACTGATGTTCTTTGAACTCCTAACTTTTCTATTCTTTCTCAATATAAAGTCTTGTCTAATCAGAGCAGTCTCCTCAGTGTATACCATATTTACTCCCACTTCCATATTTTTACCCATGCTGTTATTTCTGTCTGGAATACCTTCACTTCTCTTGCCTTATCTAAATCTTAACTATTTTCAAGTCCTACCTCCTTCACATAGCCCTTTCCCACGATTCCAGCTTATACTGATCTGTACCCTTATAAAACTCCTAAAGCAATTAAGAGCCTGACCCACACAATATAGCGTTTGATTATGTGATAAACACTTGTACACACACAGCACTTTATACTTCTCAAAGTTACTTCACCTCTGGTAATGAGAACTTTATCCATATAATAATAACACTGTGTGATAGGCATAACATTTTAATTCTAATTTGAAAGTGAGCAAACTGAGATTAGATGAGGTTAAGTGACCTGCCCATGGTCACACAAATAAATCATGGCCCTATGTAGACTATAACTTAGTTCTTCTGATTTCTAGTTCAGTGAATTTTCTACAACACCAACTTGTTTCTCCAGAGTTATCACTTTTCTAGAAACCGTTTTCTGTGTTTTAGTCTTTTCTCCCCAAGAAGATGACAGGCAATGAAAGACAGGAATGGTTGACTTCTACTTCTCTGGGATCTCCTACAGGACTAGACATACAGCAAGGGCACCATAAACACATGATGGTTAGAAAACAAGCCCTGCTGAACTAAGTTAGGGCGATTAAATACATTTCCAAAGCAAAATATTATGACAAATGATGATAACATAATTACTAGTAATATAGTAATAGTATCTACTAATACTCAATAATACTTCAAAAATATATTACTATATCTAAATCACACCAAAAGACCTATGTCCATGGTGAAGAATGAACAATTTAAAAACTGAAGAAACATAATACCTTATACTTGTGTAAGATTTTAAGATTTTTTTTTTAAGTTTTCTATTATTTTATCACCTCTGATCATCACAATATTCCTATGACATAGGTGAGGAAGACATTATTCTCATTTGACAGATGAGGAAACAATAAGAAGTTTAGCACATTATCTAAGGTCACATGGAAAATGACAGAATTGGGATTAGAATCCATGTTTCTTGACTTAGTTGAATGGTATTTCTATTCTTAAAGCTATTTAAATAAAAAACTTTCTATTTTGATCATAGAGGTCTTGCCCCTAGAAAAGATATGTGCTGAGGCTGATTCCATAGTATAATATGTCAGACTTCTGACATTTTTATTACAATATTATTCATTAGAATCTCTTATGCAAAACAGAAAGACAATATTATTACCTAGGGAATAAACTGCTCAGCAGGCCATCAGGAAGACTTGGATTCAAGTTATGTTCCCAACACACACTGGCTACACTGACTCTGGGCAAGTTACTTAACCCTATCGGGGATCTAGGGAACTTTCTAAGACCATAAATTGCATAAAAGTGCCTTCTGCACTTGTATAGGGAGTTTCCACACTAGAAGTTCCCTACATTAATAAAATCACAGGTCCGGACCCCCTTAATCAAAGCAAACACTCTCTTAAAAATTAGTTTTAAAAATAAAAAGCCAAGAAAACAAAAAAATACAGAAATTTTTATTTTCTTCATTATGTAGCTTGGCCTTAAGTAATCTATTCAAGCCAGGGGAAAAGGAGAAACAAATTACTCAAATGTAAATACTTTCAAATCAAAATAGAAGAAAATGGAATTATATATTTATTGCCATTAGGGAGAAGAAAAAATTCTTATCTACTGAAGAGAAAGAATTATGAGATAAATGGATAGATTTGGATTGTATAAAAATGCACAACAAAACTAATGCATCTAAAATAAAAACAAAATAAACAGAATGAAAAAAATTACTTGCAAAATAAGTATCTGATAAAAATTTGCCATCTAAAATCTTTATGACAGATAAAATTTTGTATAACTAGAATCCATTCCTTAATGGCTAAATGGTAAAAAATATTTAAAATATTAAAAAAAATAGTTCTTGATGGAAGAATATACAAATCCAATTCAATGAAATTGTCAATAACCTCTTAAAAATTGTTAAACTTAGTAAAATGTAAATTAAAACTCGAGTTACAAACTAGTAACTAATAAATTAGCAAAAATGACTTAAAATGAAAAACTTCAAGATTCGCAAGGATGTGGAGAAACAAGAACACTGTTACACTGTTAATGGAGTTATGAATGGTGCAATCTTTTTCTAAAACAATATGGTAATATTCAAAAGAATTACAAAAATGAGCACATTGTTCTGGCCCACTGATTTCACTACTACTAGAAATTCACCTTAAAGATATGGGGGGGAGGGAGGGAGGGGCAAATCCTCTCAGTATAAAAAAAGTAACTTTATTTATTGTAACAAAAATTGGAAAGAGTCCATATATCCAATGATTGAGGAATGGCTGAATAAAGTGTAGCATAAAAATTTAATGGAATATTTTTGGACCCTAAAAATGACCAAGAAGAATAAAAAGAAATATAGAAAGACTAATATGAAATTATGCAGAGTTGAAGAATGAAGAATAAGAACAATACATAAACTAATTACAACTGTGCACAAATATAATAGCAACAAAGTAATAAAAAATAGAAACAAAAGAAATCAGAAGAGGATACAGAAGCAAGCTGGAAATTTTTTATATTATTTCATTATAGTAAATCTACAGTTTTTAAAAACAAAATACAAAAATTGGATTTTATGAAAAAAATATGAAATTTGGACTTTGACCATCATTTAAAATTTTTTTGTTTATTTGAATGTTTTGTTGATTATTGTTTAGAATTTTATAATTATAAAAAGAGAAATATTACTTTCATCTTCTTTCACTTGTATTAAAACGCCTCCAGACAATATTTGATGTAGTGAATAATATTCTGAAGGTTTTTAATGTGCAATAATTTTATGTTTATTAAGTACTTCCATAATGCTTTTAGTTTTAAAAGCAAAAGGTATATTTTCCTTCTATAAACATTTTAAAATATTCAAAACAAAAAGTTTTTCCTCAAAATAGTATAGAAATTATCAGAATCTAGAAACGTAAGTTGTTAAAAAAAATTTGATTTCTTAAAAGCATGCAAAAGAAATATAAAATATGAATTTGTTATTTTAATAAAAAAGTTGTCACTTTAATGATTATTTTAATGAAATTTGTATTGCAGCAATTTCAGCAGTTCTTTGTCAGGTTGAATGCCTAGTCTTATCAGAGCTGTTACTGAATGCATAAAAAGGTGAGAATGAACATTGCTACACAATGGTACCACCCAGCTTTCTTTCATATTTAAGGACATTCCCACTTCAAAATATAAAAACAAACTAGATTTTAAAAATACTTCCCAACAATGCAGTCTACTAGATGCGCATTACCATTGTGCACATAGGTGAGCCTCCTTTCTTCCCTAGTTACAATGTTCGCTATCCAGATGTCATTGCTATGGATGAAAGCAATCCAGTTTGGATCAGCAGGGCACAGTTTTGGATCCATCCTTATGTTGGGGCAACTGGTCTCCACTAAATTGGGTCTTAAGGGTTGTTGCTAGAAAAGCAAACATAAGATATTCTTAAATCTTTGTGGGCAAGAGGCAGGCCAATATGTAGACATTTCATTTGGTTTTACTCTGACTATATGAAGGATATCTATATGTAAAATGTTAAGTGGGACAACTCAGATAGTCTCCTATTGTAGCCTTCTATTTTAATTTCTGAACTTGCAAAGAAAAAAAAATTGACTTTTGAGCTATAGAGCTAGAGGTATTGAGAGAATCCTTAGTTTTCATTTCACCAAACAGGAAAAACTTCTGAGACCAATACAATACTATAAATCCTGTTATTGTAGAGTAAAATGATACATGAAGAAAACTGTAAAGCTACATATGAAGTATACTTGACTAGTCATTAATTAGCTTTTATTCAACATTAAAAAATAAATTCAACCAAAAAATGTTTGTTCATTAAAACATAACAAAGACAGAACTACTGCAAATTCATTAAAATAGATTAACTGTACAATTACATAAAGAGAATCATCCCTATCACTATATAAAATGATTACTTTAATACAATAACTTGATAAGAATAATAAAGACTTCAAGAAACTTGAAAGATAAGTGCTTCTAATTTTGACTAAGCCAGTATCTTTTAAAATCACTTGAGATTTATCTACTAAATATGTGAAATATTCAGAATCCCCAAATATGCTCCTCTAACCAACCTCTAAAACCTAACTCCAACAAACCCTTTCTTAAGTATGTACAGAATGCTATTCTAAGTATAAGAAATTGAAGGAAAAGAGAAGCTACCTAAGTTTAGCACTTATGAAACTAATAGTCTAAAAAGGAGACATAATGTAAGTATAATACAAAATAATACATGATAAGTCTATCAAAGAGGTTAAGAAAATAAAACAAGTGCTATGTGAATCAAGGGTTATTACCAACTGGAAAATCAGGGAAGGCTTCCTGGAAGGTAGTGGCATTTGAAGTAGGTTTTAAGGAGTAGACAAAAATTCAACAGTTGTAGATGAAGAGATCAATTTAAGGAACAGTGTGAGTAAAGAACTGGAGGTGGAAAACAAAAAAATATCTTCAGGAGACCAAGAGTACTTCAGTTTGGTTAGAGCATAGTGTAATAATATGAAATAAGACTGGAAAGCTAGAGTGGAACCAAATTGTGAAATGCCTTAAATGCCAGGCAAAAGAACCTGAACTTTCCTCACACATAATAAGGAGACATATAAAATTTCTGAGCACAGGAGAGCATGACCAGCTATACACAAAAGTTAATAATATGTCTTGAAGCATTATGAAGGAATAACTCAGGGACAGAAATGACAGAGGTAGAAAAACCTATTAAATGAAGATTGACTGAATCCTGGAGTCACAGATAGAAAAACAGTGGTCAGATAAAAGATTACATTTTAGAAAAAAGATAAAAACTCAGTTTTGGATATGATGAATTTGAAGTGCTAGTGGAGTCCCATATGCAGTAGCAATTTTAGGTCTGGAGTTCAGAGCTAAAAATATAAATATATGTGCTATCTGGATAGTGATGGCACTTAAAGTGATGGGAGTAAACAACACTGGAAAGGTAGAATGTATACAGAGAAGTGAAATGTATATAGACAGAACCTTGGGGAAAGAACATCCACATTAAGGGATGGAGAAGATGAGCCAATGAAGGAATTCAGAGAGGTAAAAGGAGAACCAATAGAATGTGGCATCTCTAATGTCAAGGAAGGACAAAGCATCAAGATGAAGTCTCAAATGCCACAGAGTTGCCAAGCAGGAAGAAGAATGAACAAAGATCCTTTTGTCTTTTACACGATAAATTCTATTACTAGTCTGAAATTGGTGCTAGATTTAGTAAAATGCCCTTTAAGAGGGCAGTTCTAGTACAGTGGTAAGGGAAGTAGCCAAATTACAAAGGGTTGAAGAGAGAATAGGTGATAAGAATGGAAAGGTATCAAAGAGAAACAATTATTTTCTTTTTCTTTTCTTTAAAATGTATTTATTTATTTACTTTTAGTTTACAACATTCAGTTCCACAAGCTTCTGAGTCCCAAATTTTCTCCTACTCCCTCTCCTCCCCTCTACCCTTCTATGGTGGCATACAATTGGATACAGGTTCTACAAATACCTTCACATTAAACATTAGTCAAGCTGTAAAGAAGGATTGAATGGAATGAACAATGAGAAAAGAACAAAACAAAACAAAAAAGAGAACAGGTAGTTTGCTTCAATCTGAATTCAGACTCTAATTCTTTCTCTGGATGTGGATAGCCCTTTCCATTATGAGTCTTTTGGAGTGAGACAATTATTTTTTGAAAAATGTGGCAATAATGGAAAAGAGAGAAATGAGATCATAACTGTAATGTAATAACAGCTAGAACTGATATGGTGCTTTAAGGTTTGCAAAACACTTTACAAATATTATCTCATTTTATCCTCGCAACAATCCTGGGAATTTAGGTGCTGTTATTATCCCAATTTTACAGTTGAGGAAATTGAGGAGGACAGAGGGTAATGACTTGCCCAAAGTCATACCACAAGTAAGTTTCTGAGGCCAGATGTGAACTGGGGTCTTCCTAACTATAACTCCTGTACTCTATCAACTGTGCCATCTACATAGTTTAAAAGAATCAAGACAAATTTTTTATTTCTTTGGGTTTTGGTTGGACAGATTGGAGCAAAGCTATAGATATTTAGGAATGAATCATTGGAAGGGCAATGGTTGCTGAGGCAAGGTACTAGAAAAAGCGGGAGGAGATGGGATTAAGGGGATAACCTATGTGATCAGGGGATAACCTATGTGATCAGAAGGAAGGATACATTAGGTGACGAAGATGATGCTGTTGATAAGCTTTGGGTAAAGAAGAAGAGTTGAAGGCATTCCTTCTGGATGGCCTCAATCTTCTTAATGAAGAAGCTAAGTCATCCACACTAACTGGGGGGAGGAAGGAGTTACAGCTGGGAAGCTACAGCTTAGAGAAAAAGGAAAAAGTCAGGAACAATAAGATAGGGGACTGATGAGCAGACTGGACTACTGAGTATCAGTGAAGACTTAGCTAAGGTTATATACCATAAATCTGTAGTAGAGGAAAAAAAGGGATTTAGTATGCATAATAAACAGTGACATGTAGAGGGATAGGAGAGTGTAGAGAGACAGTAGAATTTTAAGATGATACCTCATGTATGTTTAGCATTTTAAAGTGTGCAAAGTAATTACCTCAGAATGGCACTGTGGTGCATTTCCATGAAACTGCAAATTCTGAGGTATGCCCATGTGAGAGTGGCTGAAATGGGGTAAGGAAGGAGAGCTTTGGGAAGGATGGGGTGGGGCAGAGGGGAAGAGAGGGCTGGGGATTTATGTGGTCAGGATGTTACAGATGTTGTCAAGATGAAAAATGAAAACCTTGAGGATTATTGTGCAGATGAAGTGAAAATCTAGGCTTTGAATCAAGTAGAAAGGACAGAAATTTGGGGAGGGAGCTAAAGGTCAGGAGAAGACAATAACAAAGATATGGAGAGGGTGCTATAGCATCCTCTTATAATCTGATGGCATGGACTTAAAAAGAGGAAATGAATGGAGGCAGAAACATTGTGTAGAAATGTCAGTCGGAAGCAAGAAGCATGTGCTAATACCCCTTCCTCTTCTTGGCACTCTATTCTCAGGGAATGAAAATAAGATTGGCTTCCAATGGCACCCATACTGCTATAGATGTGGTCCCCTGGGAAATAAAGGTAAAGAAACACTGGACAAAAAATTCCAGGAGAGGAGTTCACTGAAAATAGATTAGGAGTTCTAAGAGGCACAATGAAATAGGTTAGAGCTGGGCTAATCAGACTAAAGTAGACTTAGGGAAGAGGAAGGCTGATAGAGCAAGAGTTCAGGAGGAAGGCAGTATGAATATACAGTTTGCACCTAAGACAATAAGACTAAATTGGTACCAGGGAAACAATATAAGAAGTAGGTTAGAGTAGTATAGTGGCAATATATGAGATAGACATGTTTTAAAGGATTTCCTCTCTCTATCAACAGAACCATTATTCTTTTAGTCCTCCATGTTTTACAATTTTAGATTTATTTTTTAATTAAATATTTTTCCCCAATTACATGGAAAAATAATTTTTGACAGTCGTTTTAAAAAATTTTGTGCTCCAAATTCTCTCCTGTCCTCCCTCCTCTCCTTCCTCCTTGAGAAGGCAAGTAATTTGATACAGATTATACATGTATAGTCATGCAAAACACATTTCCATATTCGCCATGCTGTGAAAGAAAATACATACCAAAAAAAAGAAAAAGAAAAATAATTTAAGTAAAAAAAATTATTCTTTGCTCTGCATTCAGACCCATCAGTTCTTCCTCTAGAGGTGGTTAGCATTTTTAAAATTAGATTTATCTTTTGATCCTCCCCTTTCTCTTTATTTCAAATCAGCAGCCAAGTCCTGTAATTCTACCTCTGCAATCTCCTTCATATTCACCCCTTTTTTCCCATGCCTGGATTACTGCAATGGAATACTAAATGGTTTCCACATCTCAAATCTCCTTCCCCTCTAATCCATCCTATACATATTTTTACCATACCAGTCTTTCTGGTACACAGGTCTGATTATGGCACCTCAACTCTCAAAAACCTCTAATGGGTCCTCAGGGATTGAATGATATTTGGCAGATAATCAACAAGCATTTTTTTTAAAATTTTATTATAGTTTGCATCATTCATTTCCACAAGATTTTGAGTTACATATTTTCTCCCCCTCTTCCCCCCCCACCCCAAAACAGCCATCCCAGTGTGTCCCCCCTCCCCCAGTCTATTCTCTCCTATGTCACTTTTCGGTAGGGCAAGATGGATCTCCCAACCACAGTGCCTCAACAAGCATTTGTTAAGTGCCTACTATGTGCCAGTCACTGTGTTGAGGATACAGAGACAAAGGCAATCAGCAGATAGGTCTGAAGCTTGGAAGAGAGGTCAGCATTAGAGATAAAAAATTTGGGGATGATACGTTCATAGGTAATAGCTGAAACTATGGAAGGGAGGGAAATTACCAGGGCAGATTATACAGAAAGAGAAGAAAGGGGCCAAAGGAAGATTTTTTTCAATGAAAATTGACAATTGATATTTAAATAATTAATCAGATTTTTAAAAGCTTCCTTTTTTATTTAATATGACAATACATATATTTTTCACAGCATGGACAGAATTTTAATTTTAAAGATCAATATTACACATCTAAAAGGTGGGTATCATATAGTGAAAGAAAGTATACATTTAAGCTATTTAGTTATAAAAAATATTTAAAATTAAAGTTTTAGCCCAATCAACATAGCAACATACACAAATGTTACCTCCTTTCTTCATTTCCTCAGTTGTTAATATTATTTTCAAATTGAGTTTACTTATCTAAGTACATGTTATATTCCTCCAGCAAAAAGTAGGGACTGTTTTACTTACTTTGTATCCCTAAGCACCTAATATGGAATCCAGCCTATTCTAGATGCTTAATAAGTGGAATTGATTTCAAAGCTTTCTAACTACTCTTATAAGCACTCATATTCTAGTTTGTATTCTGTTTTCCTTTGTACATCTTTTATCTCTTCCAGCAGGTTATATCTCTTCTTTTATGTCTTACTTGTTTTTATATTTCCCTGAGTACCTCAAATAAGCATATTGTACATGGCAGATAACAAATGTTTTTTTCAAAAGAATAACTATATGTTTTTCTCAGGAAAGATTTCTTATGCTAATTCATAAACCTGAAAAACAAAATATTCTTCTTCTTGTTTATTTTCATTGACTTAAAGTCAATGAAGTACTTAAGCACTTCTCTCAAATACTTAAGAATCTGAATTTTTTGTTGGCAAGGCAAAAGAGGGTTTTTTAAAAATTCAATTTCATTGCATTTCAGAAAAATAATGAAAAGGGAATTGATAAGGAAATTACTTTCTTAAAAAATCCCTCAGAGCTAAAAACAACAACAACCACAAAACCCAAAGCTTTAATAATCAGCACATTTAAACTTACAGTAAATCCATGTGGGCCTCCATCTTTTACATGGTAAATTCCGCTACCAGCTTGGAACAAAAATGTTCCACTTTCCTGGTGATAATCATAAGAAGCAATTCCAATTGTTCCAATACGTTTTCTTTCTCTTAATAACTCTTCTTCTCGAGAATACATTCCATAGTCCAGGGTTGCCTAATGAAAAAAAAATAGGAATACTATCTACTTTTAAGTTTTCTTCTGGATACTTATATCAATGTGGATTTCAAAAATAAAGATGTCTTATCACCTCCAAATTTTCTACTTGTAAGGAACAAATTTCAGTGCCCCTCCACACACAGATTCTTCTCATAGAATCATCTTTTAGCTAAGATCTCCCTTCAATGGATATGCAGTAAAGAATATTTCTTCATTTGGCAGTTATATGTGTATAAGAGAACAAAGATAAAGTCCAAATTCCTTAATCTGGCATTCAGTCTCTTCCATAATTTTGTCCCAACCTACTAATCCAAACCTTGTTACCTCATCTTCCCTTAAAACAAATATTCTACTCCACTCAGATTAATCTTACTATCCTTGCATATAACCTCTTCCTTTCTACCTCTAGGTCTTTGCTTTCACCATTGTCCCCACCAGAAATGCTCTCCTGCCTCTCTAGCCAAGTCCTATCCATCACTTAAGGCTCAGTTCAAGTTTGTCCTTTTCCTAAATTTATAACCTAATCTAAATATATAACCAAGAGTCTTTTAAAAAAGCTAATGATAATTACCTATACAATAAAACTATACCTAGAATTCTGACTTAATTCTTTAATTACTATATAAGAGAATAATCCAAGTTCTAGTTATTTTGTCAAAACATGTACTCATTTATGTAAAGAATAAGCCGTACTACCAAGAAAAATGGTTAAACACGACGTAAAAATAAACTAAGCCTGTTATCTTCAAAGAAAGAAATTCAGCAATTGTTTGTTCAGCACTTACTGTGTGTAGGAGAGGAACTCTGCTGGGCACTGGGGATGCAAAGATGACAAATTCCTTGTCCTTAAGGAATTTACATGCTAATTGGAAGAATACTACATGTACCAAGTTAATTATATATATACACAAAGTAAAGTATGGTGGGGGCAAAGGAGAGGTCCATACTGTGTTCTAGGAAAATGTAAGGGGTGAAAGAACACTTTCAGAGATAGGAAATTCAAATGTGATCAATAATCATTTACTGACATTCACTGTCAGCTATAATGAAAGTAAAAAATTAGGCCTAATCACAGAAGTTAAGAATATAAGAAAAGAGCCTTAATTAATCAATTTAAAATGAGTTTTTCAAAACATCACTATATTTTAGCTAATTCTCAATATAAGGTGCCTGACATATAATGATAGGTAGGCTCTTTTCTTGTTTGTGTTACTTTTGCTTTCCCCTCTATTCATGTAACAACTTACTTTAGGAGCAGAAGAAATGAGAACTTGAAAGAGATGGTTACATGCTTAAAGACAAACACACAGAATACTATCCTTTGGGCATTCTCAATTATGTGTCTGTATAAAAATAACTGGGGGAAACAGTGTGTCCAGACCTGTGATTTTATTAGTATAGGACACTCTCAATGAGCAATTTCCCTCCACTAACACAGTTTAGCAAATTCTCCTGCAATTATATTATTGAAGAGTTGCTGGGAGCACTGAAATATGAAGTGACTTGCCAAGAGCCTCACAGCTAGTTATGTGTCAGGGTCAGGACTTTAACCCATGACTCTGAAGCAGCTACTAGTTTGTTATTTATCATAACACACTGTCTCCTTGCCCCTTCTCCCTCCAAGATAAACAATGCTTTCAATTTTGCAAAAATTTAAAGGTATTTAATACTAGTTAGAAACAAAAGTGGCACTATCAATAAGAATACCAACTGCTGGGGAAGAAATGCAGTGTAGTTAAGGTGTAAAATAAAAATAGCATCTCTAATATGGAGGCCTTTAACATCTTTAAGGTATCTACATAGATTATTGAGCACTATATGACTGAAAACTTTTGGGGAAAAAATGAGGCACTAAGAAGAAAAGTCACTTCATAGTGTAAAACACTTATTAATTAAAAGGCTTTTTATATAATTACATTTGACAGAAATGAAAAGACCAACCACAAGAAACTATGAAAACTTAAAAACCCTTATAATCTGTGGTAAGCAAAGAAATTTTATAATTTCAATATTTAAACCAGGGGTTCTTAACCTTTTTTTGTGTTATAGATACCTTTGATAGTCAGACGAAGCCTATGGAACCCTTCTTAGAATAATGCTTTTAAATCACAAATAAATTTTTAAATAGAATACGTAAGATTACAAAGGAAACCAATTATGTTAACATGTAGTTATTAAAATATTAAAACCTAAAAAAACCAAGTTCATGAAACCTAGTTTAAGAACCCCTGATATAAAACAATTTATTCACTGTATGTGAAGAGATATAAACATCACATATCAAAGACACTTTAAAATTCCTACCCGAGGGGCAGCTAGGTGGCGCAGTGAATAGTGCACCGGTCGTGGAGTCAGGAGCACCCGAGTTAAAATCTGACCTCAGACATTTAACACACACACAAAAAAACTAGCTGTGTGACCTTGGGCAAGTCACTTAACCCCAACTGCCCTCCAAAAAGCAAAAAATAACATAAAATAAAATAAAAATAAAATAAAATTCCTACCTGAAAAAGATCTAAGAGTGGCTTCCAAGACAGCATTAAAACTGCTGCTTTGTTGATGGTTTTGGGAATTTCTGAGTAAAACAGTGTATTTTCTCTGTTCTCACCAGACATGGCTATAAGAATAAAAAGCAATTTCTCATTAAACAGTCTTTTTCCTGCAAATGGAGAAACTATAAAAAAGTCAACAAAATTTTTTTATACAAGGAAACACTTATTAGAAATGGCAGCTGTCTATAAGATGTATACATTCTCTTGCTAGCACTTTTTATGGGAGTGCCTAACAAGTGCCAACAAAAGAAGAAGGCACAGAGAAATGTTTAATAAATATTCATTTACTTCCTTCCAATTTGATGGAAGTGAGTTAGTACTTCAAAGTTGTTTTAACTCGAAGCTCTTTGATTATTAGTAAGGTTGAGCATTTTTTTAAGTGATAACAATCTGAGTTCCCTCTTTTCTAAATTGTCTTTACCATATGATCATTTTTATTTTGGGAGCTGAATGTATTTGGATATTTTTAGCAGTTCTCTAGAAAACTTAGATGTCAAGTTTTAATCAGTTATATTCATCATAAATCTTTTCACCAATCTATTATTTTTCTATTATATTGTTTCTTATAAAACAACTTTAAAAAATCCAGAACTCTGATCAATGCAAAGACCACACATGACTTCAAAAGACATAAATGATGAAGCATCATATTTCCCACCTCTTGGCAGAGAGATGATGGACTATAGGTGCAGAATGAAACATATTTCCAAACTTGACCAATGTGTGAATCTGGTTTACTTGGTTATGATAATTTATTATAATTATTTGTGAGAGATAAGGAAAGGGGGTAGTTATTAAAGGGAATTAAGGAGAAGTGAGAAATGCAAAAAAAGAAAATAAATAAAATGGTGCTAATGAAACCCTTAAAAATATATATTAATAAGTAGAAGTCCTATAGGCATTAGAGAAAAATATGGTAATGTACTACTTTGTTATTTTAACATACCCTTTAAAAACAAACCATATATAATTGAGAATTACGGTTTCATATACAAACTTTTAAAAAATTCTCTTTGTATACAGAAATGCTCTTGTTTATTGAATTCACAATAAACAAATCTGGGGAAAAAAGAAATTTCTTTAAATCTTTTTCCTACCTAAGAGTTTTATCAATATATGTATTAAAAAGTGATTACCTCAATTTGTATTTCCCTGGGCCTATCAAATACTAATCTTTTATAAATATTTGGTTCAATGTCTGGGATCTTTACTATGTTTCAGGGATATCTCTCTCTCTCTCTCTCTCTCTGTTTCCCCACAGCATCATATATTTTTATGAGAATCACTTTGTAATATGCTTTAACATCTAGAAGTTAAAGGCTCCTTGATATTCTTGCCTATTTTGGAAAACCTTTAATCCTTCATTATTTTCCCAAAAGAGGACACTTTTGGGAATCACTTTAAATTTTCTTTTCTTTTTTGTATCCCATAGATTATTTGTTTGAAAACAAATATATATGTGTATGTATGTATATATATATATATATATATATATATGTGCATATATGTATTATATACATATATCTTACCTCATCTTTCATAATTTAATTATAAACCTGCTCAAAATTCAATTTTCCGTGATTCCTTTTGACCCAATCCATCAAAGTTTCAGAAAATTTCTTTGCCTGAATTCTTCTTTCTCAGTGAACAAAGACTGTAGAGAGGGGCCAATTCTGGCCATGGAGCTAGGCACTAATTTCAAGAATGATGAATTGGTTGTAGTATGGTATAGTGGAACAAGTACTATAACAGATCAAAGGACCTGGCTCTGTCCCATGCTACTTGTGTGGCCAGAGACAACTAATGTTTTCTACTGTGATTTTATTGAATAATTTCCTTTCCTTTACCAATAGACTAGTAACTATTCTGCAATTTACAGTCTACAGAAAGTTGTCTGAGGAATTGAGAGGTTAAATGACTGGTGCAGAGTTAAAGGGTCATATATGTTAGAAACAAGACCTGATCTTAGGTCTTCTTGAATCCTGGGCTGGCTGGCTAATAAAAGGTATAAAACCACACAATTATGTATACAAAGGCAAAACCTGAGTGTGTTTCAAATGTTTCTTTGGTTGTTGTTCAAATGAAGGGGGCTTACGTGAATATATACATGATATTAAATCTCTTAGTAAGACATGTCAAGGTAAAAATGCCACTAAATTTTCTTTAATGAAAGGATTGCTTTTAGTGACCTGTTCTTTCCTGCATAACTACCTCCTGGGAGAAACAGTTAGAAATCGATTGTTTACACTGGGTGAATCTTAAATTTAACGTCTTCTTCTTGTGGATGCAGGGAGATGAAACCAAGAAGAAAGTGAGGCTAAGAAAAGAAAAGGAGACTAAGGGTAAGGAATGAGGACGATCTAACAATTCATCTACAGGAAAACTCATACTCATCTGACACTGGGAAGAAGTAGATTCTGGTCATTTCATTTGTTTTAAAACTACCTGAAAGTTTTCATATGAAATTACTGTCCTTGTCTATTTGTAACTTAAAGTTTCAAATCCAAAGAAAATGTGGACTTTGAGAAAAGGGGCAGGGGAGGGAACCCATTAAAGTTACAATTCTTTTCATATAAAAAAGGTTTTTTTTTTCCTTTTCAAGAGAACTATAAAGTACAAATATAGTTTAAAATGCTCTATGTGTGAAATAGAAGACCTGTAACTGAACTCACCAAGGTAATAGACCCTGTCCGAATGAGGCCCATCTGGATCATTCTTCTTTACAAACATAAAATCATGTGGTGCCTTAGCCATCATGTAGCCATGGTATTTCCTGGTATCTGCAAGCAGTTTCTTAAGCTGACTCCAGGAATGTCTCTCAACATAAAATGGCTCCAATTTAGGCTGTTCTTGTGATTCAACATTCTCCTCACACTCTGCAGTTTCAAAGATTTCAACACCCAGCTGTTCAGTTTCCATTGCTGCTGCCATGTTGCATTTTCCTGGAAAAGTAAGCCACAAGTAGCAGTTTATGAGGCTTCCCTTCTGTTGTATTGGTCAAAATGAGAATCTAACAGGAATGAAAGAGAATCAGCAAAAAAAAAAAAAAAAGATGCAACTTCCACCCTAGTTGAAATGAATAATAAGCTCAATAGCTTATCTTCCTCTTTGTTCACTTTAAAAGATGGATTTATTATTTATTATAAAAATCAAAGTAAAGTCTGTTCTATACATTCATTAGCGATCCCCCCGGGGAACTTTCTATAAGGGTTTCCCTGATATGCTTTGCCAAAATTCTAACTCCTCTCCCTCACTGGAAAAAAGTGGGTCATATGCCCATTAGCTGCTAGTTTTCATCCCAGAGCTGGCTTCAAATCAATGGTGAAGCTGAATGTGCAAAGGTTGTTAAGTGCTTTGGCATCAAAAGGGAAGGATACATTTGGCAAATGGAGATTGCTAGAATTGAGCCAAATCACCACCACCAAGTGAAACAGAAGAAAAGGCTGTTACTGGAGCTTTTTAACCCAAGTTCTCAAGTGCTTTGTTAACATTCATTTAATACTGATAATTTGCCATAAAAGATATATATTAGATAATATTACTTCAATTTTTTTTCATATTTTAAAAAGAAACCCTGGCGACAAAAAGTTTAACTGATGAGTTCAAAATTTACTTGAAAGATTCTGCTCTCATCTAGCATTTAGACTGGGGTAAAAGAAGAGAATAAAGCAACAGGAGTTTTTAAAATGTGTTTCATGGGAAATTCTCTAAGGCCAACATAAACTGCATAAACTCATTATCAAATTAAAAGGAAACATACTTCCTTCAAACAATATCACACAGATACAAAACAAGGTACTTAATATTTTGTGACAAAAATTCATCATAAAAATCTGAAGGGTACTTTTTCCTATTTGAAAATGAACTTCACGCTACAGTACACTAACTTATTTATGGTAAACTGCAAAGTTCTGTACTTCTTTGACAAATCCAGAACCAGTTACCAATTCCAATACTTATTCCTAAATTAAATTTGCAAAGTAATATCAATACAAAAAAGAATTAACCACATAAACAACTAGTATTCACTCATAAAATATAGTTGCCATAAATGTACATTGCTTTTAACCAAGAAAAGAAAAACAATACAATCAATAGCAACTCAACATACAAAGCTATTTTATTACTGTTACTTAGTTGCAGGTATTTGGGTTTGGGGGCTTTTGATCCATAAATGTAAACTGATATCACATAGTTATAATCTACCACTGGAGTGCAATCAAGAAATGAATTTAGGTCTAAAATGATTACAAATTATCATAAGCTTATGGTGAAAAACAATTGCCACCGAAGATGGTTTATGAAGTGCTATATATGTCTACTCATGCCAGCCCTTATTAGCACATATACTGGGTCTAAAAATTTCTTGCTACTAGAACACTATGTCTTTCCACATGCTACAAAGAAATAGTACATTGATACTTCAACAAATGCCAAGAGAAACAGATTAGAAACCGTGTTAGACAGTTGTACTACATGTACTCTCTAGAATAGTACTGCAACTAAGCACTCACTGTTAGATTACTGATTAAAATCCAAACCAACTCAGCAGAGAATTCATTTAATTCAATTGATATTTATTGAGTACACAGTGTATTGTGTATTACAGTAGTGGCTTACCCATCTAATAGGGGTGGCCTACTTTCTGTGAAATGTTTTAGTAACTTCAGTTCAGTTCTAAATGGAATAGGATACAAGCAAGAATTCACCCCTCAAAATCTTTCTTCTTAGCTTCAGCTAAAGCCAAAGATCAAAGCTAACAATATGGAAGTTCATTTTCGAAGCAATGATATGAAATATAGGAATAAGGCACAATGTCATGGCAAAGTAAATGAAACTGCACTGTCCCAGCTCTACAATAGGTATGGTGATTCCAGGGGTAGGGAAATCTTAGAAGAGTAAACTCCCTCTACTCTTACAGATCAGCCCCATCCCTGCAACTTAAAGAATTGCCTAGGGCACTGAGAGTGTTTGTTCTGGGTCACACAGTCAGATTTGCTAGAAGTGAAACTGGAACTCAAGTTTTCCTGGTTTCCCAGCCAGTTCTCTATCCATGCTGCCTCTCTTGCAGAGTAATAACTCACATTTATATAGTGCCTTAAGGCTTAAGAAGATCTTTCCTCATACCTCTGTGAGGCAAGTATTATATTTCACAGAAGAAAACTGAGACTCCAAGGTTAATTGACTTGTCCACAGCCACAAAGCTAGTAAATTCTCTGTGGTAGGAGAGCATTGTCCATATAGCCACAGCTATCCTACCATTTCTGATGTCATCAGTTTTTCTCCAATTTTCCAGCTTCTTCTGCCCAATGAAATTGTCAAGCTCTGTTATCTTATTTTTAAAATAAATTCTCTAATCTACCTCCATTACTTCCTAGAATGCTTAAGGTCAGCAACATTTTTTAAAATGTAAAAGACAATACTTTTGGCTCATGGAGCTACTCATACTACCACTGCCCACCTACTTTAACACTTAAGGACCTTTCCAGGTACCTAATATTATCTCTTCCTATCTTCAATTCAAAAAGATCTCTGTCAAGAGATGCTACTGCACGTACAGAGCTCTCCTGATCCTACTGCTCTCTTCTCACCAGGATGTTTCCTCCTTTCACCTATCAGTCCTGGTCACTGAATACAGGTAGTTTAAATCATGTAAATGTGGTTAAGATGATATTTGTTTTATATTCCAGTAGTACGAAGTTCCTTATGTAAATCATTCCTCTTTTCTCCTGGAATTATTTCTAGAACTTTTATCCACTTTTATCCCCTGCAAGAATCCACAGTTGTTCCTTTTCCTATTAAATAAAATGTCTATTTCACAATCTAGTTTAAATAGTATTCTATTTATAGGAAGGTAATGTGCCTTTCATTTATATATCACAATTTTAAAGTAGTTTTATTGATGTTTATGAAAACTTTTAGAAAAATGTACAAATATAATTCAGCATCATTATTCTGATATATTACTAATCATCTAATGAAAGACTGCCACAAAACAATGTTATTTTTCTGTGATGTCTTTGGGTAATGAAACCAGCTCAATTATTAATTTAAACAGATTAGGTTCATCAGCCTAATCAATAAGAAAGTCCCGATTTGGGGAACACAGCTGAAGAAAGAAGGATCAGAAAACGAGCAGTAT
The DNA here is from genome assembly GCA_028646515.1 of Pseudochirops corinnae. Lineage (NCBI taxonomy): Eukaryota > Metazoa > Chordata > Mammalia > Diprotodontia > Pseudocheiridae > Pseudochirops > Pseudochirops corinnae. The sequence continues at coordinate 87,792 of JAQQSV010000521.1, forward strand.
TATTAGAATCATCAGAATTATCAGAAAATGTTACATGTTTTAAGGGTTAAGATCAACAGAGATCAGGGAATGTGCTACCAGTTTAAGGACTCCTCTGCTTTCTTTCCTGATTATTAAACTCGAAACATTTTAAGTTACTTGTTGGAAAAGTCATTTTTTAAGATTGTTGTTGAAACTTTGGGGGTGGTGAGAGAAGAGAATGTACTAACTACTACTCTAAATCTGTCCACGAATTTAACACTAGAATGCCTACAAGGAAGCTACAAGGAAGGCTGGAAGAGATAAAGGGTTAATAAGTAACCCTGGGGCTGGCAAAGGTCTTAAAAATACCACGAGAGCCCTAACACAAAGATGTTAAATCCGTCTATAGAAAAAAAAGTCTTTGTTGTCTCGGTTTCTTCAGTTTTTAGGAACTGGGCCACCAAACTGATATCTTTAAAGGGGCAACCAACAGCAAGCCCCATCTCGGACTCTCTTAGGGATGCAAGCCAGAGTCCCCACGGCAGGAATTGGAAGGGAAAGAGGAGAAGGCACAGGTCGGGAGGTTCACGGCTACCAGAGCTACGGCCTAGGAAGCCAGGGAGAGGAAGAGATTGAGGGATGTCCTCCCCCTGGCCCGGCCCCCAGAGCCCTCGCTGGAGCGGCCGGGGCGTGCAGACAGAGCGCTCTCATTGGGTGGGAGGTGGGACAGGAAGGGGCAAGCTGGGGAAGAGGAGTGACCCAAGAAGGGGGTTGGGGGGAGGGGACTGAACGTTAATAGGGGAGTGACTGTTAGCGCTCCGGAGTGAGAGGTTATCAGGGGGCGGAGGACGGGAGAGCCGGGTTCGAGGAAGAAGGTGGGAAGGAGAGTGAAGGGGTAGGGCCCGGGGACAAGGGAGAGGGCTCGGGAGGAGGCGTTGAGGGCCCCAGCCGCCCCCCCGGCCGCGGCGCCCCGTCCCGAGCCCGTGGGAGTTGGAGGGTGGGGGCGGATACTGCACCTTCCCCTCAGCCCCGCCCGGCCGGCCGGTTCCGACGCGCCCTACAGAGGGGGCCGCCGCCGCTTCATGCCGCGCCCCGCCCTCCCTAGACTTCAGTCCCGGCTGCGGCAACTGTCCCGGCGCCGAGCGGCTCCTCAGCTGCCGGCGGGCTGGCGGGCGACTCTGGCGAACGCGGCTCCCAGTGGTGGCGGCTCCCGCACTTCCGGTTCCTCGCGGACCCGCCCGCCGCCGGGCTTGCTGCAGACACTGCCGCCGCTGCCGGGCCAAGAAGGGCACCCAGCGCCCTGGCCCGGCGCGGCCCAGAGACACAGCGCCCCCGGGCGGCGGGAGGAGGGAACCCCTGTGCGCTGTGCAGTTGTTAGGGGTAGGGAGACCCCTAAGAGAAGAGGATACGCAGGGCAGGGCAGAAATCAAGCAATGAACAAACATTAATTTTTATTTATTTGTTTTTTTTTAAAGGAAACAGCCGGAGCATTTATAAAGCGCTTGCAACGATGGGAATACAACAACAAAAATGAAACAGCCCCTGCCCCCAAGGAACTCCTACTGTGCCAGAAAGTGGGGTTGGGGGAAAAGCCTGGAGAGAAAGTGAGGATGAGACAGAACCTGAGGGAACAGTGGAAATTGGGGAAGGAAATATCAAAGTGAAGAGGAAGAGAGAATAAATACTTGTTTTTTGAAAAATAAAATGAAATAGTGGGATACAGTCACATATCTAGTTCAAGTCAAAACCAAAAAGAAACAAAGAACAACCTAGGGGTCCCTCTTCCTTCCTCCCCCCATCCCCACAGCTGGAACAGCTCAGAATATGGGGCAGAATTTATGATAACATTAATTATAGGCCCTCACCGGGTACCCGTGTTTCCCTCCCTTATGTAATTATTCACTTTGAGATTAGAGCAAGGAGCAGTCTCTTAGGCACTGTCAGACCTTTCCTCTCCCGAAAGGTGCCATTCCCTCCTCCAAGCTGCTTGCTGGTTTTTCTCAAGATCATGAAGCAAATTTGAAAGCTTTTAAGAATTCTCTATGGCTGTGTTTATAGGTTTGCTAATAAATAAAATTATTTGTAAACCTTGAAGTTTTATGTAAATATGTATAGTGTGCATATATAATGATTTGTATAGTGGTTTATTATCCCCATTGAAGAAACTTGAGGGCCAGAAATAGTAAGTGATTTGCTCATGGTCACACAAGCTAAATAGTGGAAGAGCCAGTAGCCAGAACCTGATCCCTTAAGTCCTAACATATAGCTATCTTTTCACTGTTGCAGTCGGACTTCAAACCTTTTGTGGACCACTTAACTTTACAACATTTTATAGTCATACTAAATTTGCCTCTGGAAGCTCTCTTGCATATTTCGTGTCTTTGTGACATGGGAAACTATAAAAGTATGGCTATCCTAGTGAAAATTTCTTAACTAGAAAAAGTGAAACTATGAGAGGGTTATAAACAATCAACAGCTGGGGAATGATTAAGTTGACTGATAAGAAAATGAAACTATTCTATTGCCACTGAGAGATGTTTGTGGACAATATCAAAAATTATTACAAAGTGATACACTGAAAAAGTAAAACTTGGAGTGATAGATACACAGATTGCAACTATGTAAAAAGTATATTCACAAGGAGAGAAAAAAATCTCTTCTAGCTCTCTTCAAGCATGATCATATTTCATTCTTAGTTTTTGTTTACCTCCTCTATCCCTTCAGCTATCACCCTGTGTTTCTCCCTTTCCTAGCCACATTCCTCAAATAAAGCTATGTACACTCTTTGTCTCCGCTTTAATCTGTCTTCCATCCCCACCACTGAACTGAAACTGCTATCTACAAGATCACCAAAGGTCTCTTTATTGCTAAATCCTTCCCCTTCCCCCTCTCTCCCCCAGTCCTTGTACTTTATCTCTTGGCAGTATTTGATGCCATTAACCATTCTCTTGTGCTGTCTCCTCTCTTCTCCATGGATATTTCTGAGCTCTCTTCCTACTTTTATCTGACATATCCTTCTTGGTCTTCTTTATAAAGTCATTATCAAGTGCCCCCAATATCCTCTGTCATTTATGGGTATGCACCAGGGGGTCTTTCCTCTTCTTAATGGTTTCTTTCTCTTTGTAATCTCATAAATTCAGCTATCATCTCTATGCAGACAATGCCCAAATTGAAGCTCCAGTCCTATATCTTACGTTCATGCAAACAACTATGCAAACAACAAATAACAAGATATGGAGAGAGTAGATGGAAGGTAGTAATCTCAGAAGCAAGACTACCATTAAGGAACCTTGAGAAGGACTTCCTGCAGGAGATTCGGACTTTAGCTGGGACTATAAGAAAACTAAGGTAGAAATGAGGAAAGAGAGTTTCAGGCATGGAAAAGAATGGCTGAAACCTTAGGGTGTCAAGAGGAAAGACCATTGTGGGTTAGAACAATCTGAAATGATTCAGAAAGGCAAGCCACAAAAATAGGGCCTTTGATTTATATCTTGATATGATCGTTGACTTTATGAAACCCTCAGTCCTACTTGCTTAGTACTTTGAACTTGGTCCACCTAATTTTTTCTATCTTATATATGATATTCCTAGATTCCTAACTTTTCCTTTCCGTATCCACCAAGCCATTCGTTCAATATTTTTAACATTCCAACTATTTCTGGTGAAAGGTATGCTGTCCTTGACCACAAAAAATTTAAGATTTTGTTGGGATGTCTGCTGCCCAAGTGGCTGTATTGAAAAGCACACAATGATCATAGAAGGTTATAACCTTCAGTCATCCAGAAGATCACTTTGTACCCTGTTCTGTAATCACATTCCTATGATTAAGAGAAATTGTGAATGACAGTTCAAGCCAATCTAATGTAATCATGTTTTTTGTGGAGGAAGATGACTGTACTAATATCAGCAAAGTGTGTGTGTGTGTGTGTGTGTGTGTGTTTTCCAGTAGTTGGGATGGATTTGCACTGAGCAATCCATACTTTTACATCCAATCTTTCATGCAACAAATAGTACATTAACATTTTCAGCCTTGCCCTCCAATTTGGTGTAACCCCCAACCACACTGGCATACCCAGGATGGCTGCTAGCATAGGTTCTTAGATCTGCTTTACTAGGAAAGATAGCTCTTTAAGAGGTCAACAATCTATTTTAAGTACATTCATTAGTTAAGGGGAAGAATCAGCACCCTGAACTTCAGAGAAAATCCAAACAAAGAAAATAGAGAAAATACAAGCAGAGAAATAAAGACCAACAGACAGGGGTTATGACTGTCTGAGAAATTAGCACAGATCAACAGACAGATCCATCTGTCTGACCAAGGCAATACATGTATAGTTGCCAGAGAGAAAAGCATCAACATCTGGGTTTTTCAAAGGAGAGGAGGGAGTACCTTAACAGCTACCCAGAGTCTTATCTGGTAAATCACAAGAACGCTCTTCCAACAAGTGAGCCCCAAAGCAAATGCTAAACTCAGAATATATAAACCCTTTTTAGAACCAGAGGGCATCACAACTCTTTTGACTCAGTGCCTAATTAGAAATTAACAAAAGGTGTGAAAGCCTTCCTACAAGGAAGCTTCCCCTAAGCAAACTTCCCTTAATGGGCTCTACCTGAGGCCCTTAATGGGTGGGGAAGACCTTAAATCCCATTAACATTACATTTGGCTAGCAGTCAATCAACATCAATCGGGTCATCATCAGATAGACTACTGATAGCAGCAGTAAATGAATCCCAGTTAACTTCTTAGTTCTCTAGCAAACCTTTCATCAGGGATCCCTCTCTTTCTTAAATGTGCTACCCTTCAACTTGGTTGGCATCTATATCCATAACTATATACTGTATATATAAAACATTTACATATTTATTTAATACATACACACCAACACTTGTATATGTATAATAAAAGGATATAATACATACAATGTATATATATATATATACATGTGTGTAATACATAAGTGTATACATGCATATACATTAAATACATTGTTTCATTTTTGTTTTTGCATCCCCAGAATGGTGACTGATATGTAGTAGGCAATTAATAAATGCTTGTTGATGATAAATATAGATGCACACATGATCAGTACAGGTATAGGGCTGGAAGGCAAGATTCTGCAAAAATATTACAGGGAATTAAAATTATTTAGTGAGGGAAAGAAACTTTGAAATGTTTTCTCCAAAGAGAAAGTCAATCCTAGCTTAGCCTAATTTACCAGATTCAGCTTTGGTTATTTTCATAGAATCATAGATCTAGAGTTGGAAGGAACCTCAGAGGTGATGTAGTCCAACCCTTAATTTCATAGATAAGAAAACTGGTCCAAGAAGGTTAAGTAATTAGCCCAAGGTCACACAGGAAGTGGCAGTCAGATTGTCAAACATAATTTATTAAGTGTTTGCTGTTTGCCAGGCACTGTATTAAGCATTGGGAATACAAAGAAAAAAAAATTTTTAAAATCCAATCCTGTTGTCCAGAAACAATAATTAGATAGGTTCACACTAGACATATACAGGTTAGATTGGATGGTTCTTTGACAGGGAGAGCTAATGCAACTTGAGTGACTTTTCTACAGAAAAGAGGCTTTGAATGGAATCTTGAGGAAGCCAGGAAAACTAGGAGATAGAGGTGAACCCCCACCCCACTCCACCCCCACCCCCGTGGACTACCCCTTACAATTCAAGTAATATATATATATGTGTATATGTACATATGTATATATAGATACACATATACATATCTATATATCATGTGTGTAGTAGTGAAGGGGTCAGTTGATAGAGAGATACTGAAGATTAGAAAGTGAGGGTGAGAGAGGGAGCAATCTGGTAGAGAAGATGAGAAGGGATAGATCAAAGGTGAATGTAGGAAGGTTGGCAAGGAGAATGATCACCTCTGGATTTGATCCCACGTTCTCTGAATCAAGAGCCAAGAACTTTTATACAACACGTCCCACATTGTCTCTCTTTTATGTTGATTCCAACACTTCAGCACTTAGTTCAGTGCCTTAGGCTGTATTAGTTTGTACAAGCTATTCTGTGTGATCTAGTGTCCTGGATCTTCCTACCAGGTGTGGTTAGGTCAGGGTCACAATCAATAACACATAGCATATTGCATGACAGCCCTGTGAGGCAGTTACAGATATGAAAAGTAAGGCTTAGAGAGGTTAACTTGTTCATGGTCACACACCAAACATGGGGCTCCACTGGATTTGTATACAGGTCTCAAGACTATCAGTGTAGCATTCTTTCTAGTACTGCAAACAGAGGGTCTGGTGGAGGAGCTTTGTGATGTGTCCCTCTCACCACTGTCGAAGGCTTGTTAATGTTCCTAGATACAGAAAAGAAAAAGAACCTTACCAGGGCCATTCTTCAGAAAAGTTCCGGTCTGGTAAGTTACTCTACATTTTTGTTCTTTTGATTCTGGTTAAGAGGAACATTAAGGGATGACTTACAGTAGGAGAACAGGGGGTGTAACAAATATCTTTCAATTCAACAATCATTTTTTAAGTGCTTACAGTATGCAAGGCACTGTATTAGGGCCTGGTAATGACAGAAAACTGAAAAAGTCTCTGGCCTCTGGGTGCTTGGACTCTAAAGGGAAGATATAGGACAAAGAAGTACATTACAAGGCAGATAGGCTGTGACAGGTGCAAAGGAGTGACCCAGGAGGGTGAAAGGAGTGAAAATCTGAAGAGTGGGGCCGTGTAGACGGAGGGGAGTAACAGTAATTGTGCCAAGTCCTATCTCCGTTTGCTCCCAGGTGGTTGGCGAGCCCGATTTTTGTTCGTTTTTTTTAAAGGCCCACCTGCCCCGCTTCCTTCCGGGCGGCTCCGCAGAGCCCGCAAAGGGAGCCCCAGAGGGGATTTTTAAAGGGGCTAACTGGCGCTGAATGTCCCCCATGAGGCACCCCCCTGCATGCGCCCCCAGGGCCGCGGCTCCAGGGTGGCGGTCACCGAATCCTTCAACGCAGTCCTTTGAGCGCATACTTCCCACCCAGACGAGGTACCGGGTGCGCCTCGCCTCCCCACCGCAGGCAGCGCGCACACTCCCCGACCCCAGTCCGTTCCGGTGCGCAGGCGCAGAGCCCCAGGCGAAGGGGGCGGACCCGAGGCTCCGGGTCCGGGCGCGGCGGCGCGCGCACCAGGAGCCACTCTGCCAGTTCCTCTGGCTCTGCCTCCGGTGGCTCTCAGGCTGCTGCGGAGGACAAGACTCCCTGCCCGCTCCTCCCCAGCACCCGGGAAGCCCGGCAGCAGCCATGCAGAACCAGGTGCTGACTCCGCACGTCTACTGGGCCCAGAGGCATCGCGAGGTGTATCTGCGCGTGGAGTTGAGTGACGTGCAGGTAAAGCGGCCCGGCTGGGCCCGGCTCCGCTCCCCCGCGGGGGGAAGGGGGGGACATCCCGCCCTCCTTTCTCGTCTTTCCGCGGCCCCGAGTATGTGAGAACATCCAGCCACGTGGTCACTATGCGTGACCCTCGCAAGAGGGGTGGGTGTGGGGGTTTCTTGTTCGGGATTCTCGGTGTGTGTCTCCCCGCGCGCACTTTCGCGGTGCGGGCGGGCCCCGGGCCTCCCTCGGCTCTCTGGCCCACCCCACCTGTGCACCTGGAGGTGCGTGACTGGGGGAGCCCCATGGTGGGTCAGGCAGCTGCCAGGGAGGACTGCTCCGTGTGCAGACAAGTGCACATGGTCTCCATACATGGGTGTGCTAACAGAGTGCCAGCCTTGACTTGGAACAGATTAGGGCATATTGCCCTTCCAGTGGGTCCGTTGTGTACTTTCCAGTCGACTTCAGAGGAAGGGGCAGGTTTGTAAAGCGGAGCCAAAGGTCGGTCTGATATGATGCAGTTGAAAGTAGTTGCTCCCTCACCACAGAATCTCCTCCTCTAGTCATAGCTGGCCATAGATAAGAGTGTAGGTTGGGGAGTGAATATATCGTTTATTTCAAAATCCACCTAGAGAAAGTCTTCTTCTCTGACCTGGTCTAGTGATTCAGAACAGGGGGATTGCTTGCTGTTGGGGTGTGGAAATCTAAATAGGTAGGTTGGGTGTGGGTGTGGGGGCTCAGCATAATTTACATTAACATGGTATATGTTTAGGCAACTTTTGTATTCTTGTGGTCCTGCAAAGTCAATCTCAGTTCATTCCAGCCCCGGGGTTCTTCCTAAGGAGATCACAGGGTAAAGGACACCGAGTAGTTCTTTGCGGTATACAGAACTAGATTTTATATACTGGGTAATTCTCCATCATGTTTAAATCGAAGTTCCTCTGGTTGGTAAACCAACTAATAAATGTTTAACTAGGGCATACTAAATACCAGGCACTATGGTGTAGGGCCAGGTAGAGATAAATAAAACTTGGTCACTCCCCTCATGGAGTTTACAATCTCCCAAGGGATATAACATGTGCATACAAATAAATGTTCCAGAGTAGAATGTGGTAAATGTTTTTTTAAAAAAAAAGGTACAAAATAAAGTGCCATCATAAATTTGAGGATGAAAGGTCACTTTAGGCATCTAGACGATTTAGGAGAAGGCTCTTAAGAAGAGGTAGATTTTGAAATTAGGCATGAAGAATAGACAGGGTTTCACCCAGCAGATACTGATTAATCTGGTATTTAAAACATGAAGAAAAGCATAAGTGCAGATGTGGGGAAGTGTAGGATGTATTCAAGGGACTATAAGTTCCCTAGTTTGGCTAAAAAAGGTAAGTTAAAGCTAGAGGATAGTTTCAAATGACAGGTTAAGGAATTTGTACTTTATTTGGAAGGCAGTAGCAAGCCTTAATTGTTTCTGAGCAGAAATCATCATAAAGATCATAGATTCTATGGGCCTGAAGACTTTAGAGGTCCTCTGGTTCAACTCTCTTATTTTAGAGGGTAAAATTAGGAAACTGAGGCACAGTAAGATTAAGTGATTTGCTTAAAGTCACCCAGAGAGTAAGAAGCAGAGCTGGGATTCAAACTCAGGTCTTCTTAAATCCAGTACTAATTTCACCACAATACACTGAGGATGTGATGGGCTCAAATCAGTGCATTATTATAAAGATTAATCTGCTAGGGTGGACAGAAGCCAAAGACTAGGGAGCCGTTTATGAGGCTGTAATAGGAGATCAGATGAGGGCCAGAATTAGGTGGTGGTGATGGGAAGGGAAAGGGGGGGACAGTTAGGGGGAACAGTTAAGGAAAGGAAGGTTGTGGAGGTAGAGTCTGATTACATGTGAAAAATGGGTGAAGGAGGAGTAGAAGCTGATTGCAAGGTTTCAACCTGTACTCCATGCTAGAATGCTCTTGTGCCCCTTCCTTCCACTTTTCAGCACCCTTCTCAGCTCAGGTGCTACATGAGGCCTTTCCTCATTTCCCCAAGTTATTAGTGTTTCCCCACAATTGCTTTGTGTTTTAGTTTGTATTTATTTGTTCAGGTAACTAGATAGTTCTTCATGGGCTTGACACAGTTGGAGTGAGCAGATGAGGCAATAAGTTGATTTTGTAAGGGAAGACAAAGACTCCTGGTGCTGGAGGGAATAGGTTAGATGAACTTAGGGAAAACCAAAAGTATTAGAGTGTCACTAAATCCAGTACCCTCTGTTTATTGATGAGAGTGAGGTAACTGCCAGAGGTTACATAGCTTGCAAGTGACAGAGTTAGAACTATTCATATTTTTAAAAATTCCTGCTCAAGGGATAAAAATAGCAGTGTGGGTTAAAGGGAAGAACTGATGCATATGGAGTCAGGAAAATTGGGTTCAAATCTAAGACTTACTAGTCATATGACCGTGGATATGTCATATTCTCATCATCAGTTTCCAGATCTGTAAGTGGGTATAATAAATGCTGATCTCATGAGGTGTTAGTGGAGAGAGTGTTTTTTTATAAGCCTTAAAGTTTTATAAGTGTGAATTGTTAATAATTTAAACATTTTAAATGATGATTCTTATTAGTGAGAGACAGCATGGTGTGGTGGATAGAGGATTGACCTTAGGGTCAAGAAGGTCTATGATCAAATCTTGCCTCTAATGCATACTGGCTTTTCAATCATATGCCAGTTACTCAACCTCTTGGTGCCCCAGGTAACTCTCTAAGACTCAGATTACAGATGATTCAGCAGTCAGCATCATTGGAAGCAACTTACATATCTAGAGTTCCCTATATCTATGAAATCACAGATCTAGACCAAAAAAAAATTGTTGACTGTTTCTTTGTTTATACCAGTTTGAAGTTTACCAAAGTCTTTTGCTGTAGTACCATAAAACTTGAAAGTTATCATCAAGGTAAATCAGGTGCCCAGATTATAGGAGATGGGTAAATTGGTTAGGTTTAGTTTGATTGGAATGGCCAAAGTTCAGGGTTTGATTCCCCAAGTCAATGTCTTTCACAAGTTAATAGGGTCATCTGTACCTTTAACTCTTCCACCCACACATAACACCATTGATCTGTCAGTCTGGTAACAAATGTGACCTTAGGCTAAGAGAGGAGGCTACAGGTGGCCACACTTATTCCATAGTTGTACTGTGTTTGTAATGTGAAGGTTGGAATATTACTGTTTTAGATCATAAATTGTCTTATTAGAGGTGACTGCTGTTAGGCGTACTCTGGTTGAATACCTACGTGTCTCTGAATCCTTTAATTTGCATTCTGCAGTGATAGTGCTCTCCCCTACCCCTAAACCCTATACTTGGCAAGTGTTTTTTTTTTTTTTTTTTTAACTTTCTCCCAAATCTCATGGGTTCTTCCCATCAGCTGAGCCAGGAAGTGCCCTGTGCTTGTGATGATCCTGAGTATCTGAGCTTTCCCAGGGAGGGATGGGGTAAGAGTTTGTGAAGCTATTTCCTAGGATAATCAGTTCTACTTTGGGGGGATGCTGCTATTGGGCTCTGGGATAGGAACCTGCACTGGCTGTTGGAGAAAGAGTCTCAGAGTACTTAGCTGAGCTGGGACATGGGAGGTGGGGGGAAGTCTGGAAAAAGAAAGGTATCACTCAGTATTGAGTATTTCTTTAAATTGAGACTTATTTACCCTTCTTGTCACCTCTGGTTTAGAGCTTGCTTCTGGTAATAAAATTTCTAAATGCATGAGGCCTGTGGACAGGTAGAAATAACTTTGATGGTATTTGGATTCAGAGGAGAAGGGCTTCTGCATGACCTGCATGACCTTGGAAAGTCACTTTTTCACCTCCCTGTTCTTTAGTTTCTTTATCTGCAAACCAGGGGAAGGAGGAGTTTATATGAGATAACCTCTAAGATATATTCTTCATCTGAATGAGTGATCCCATCCTTCATTTCCTCTCCCCACTGCAGCAAAGATTGGACTTGAGAATTTGTAATACTGTGGGAAGCATGGAACAGAACCTACCCCTTCCTGTCAAGCTAATATTTGGAAGTAACCTGACTGAGGTTACACCCCTTTGCGTAGACTGTCAAGCCTGTGTTACATGATGGTGCCAGAAGCCAGCTTGAAGGAATGGAATGGTGCCACTCATGTTTTTTTACTTCACAGCCGTAATGGGAGAGGGGCGGGGGGAGAGAGAATTGGGATAGGATCATTTTTCAAGCTGGGTAGGAAGCAGCCCTGATGAGAATCAGACATAAAGAGATGAAACATGAAATTTAACAATTCTTTTCTTCCTTTTACTGAGGACAGTTTTTGTTCTTATGGAGCTGTTCCCTTTGCCACCCAGTGTGCCTCCTGGCTTCTGGCAGTTTAACCAGTTAGCTTTCACAGCTCCATCCTTCAGCGTGCCTGCCTACTTCCTCCTCCCTCATCTGGTTTTTCTCAGAGATGTGAGATGAAGTAGAGATTGCTGAGGCTGCTTGGAAGAACTGATCCAGGAGGCAGTGATGACTCCTTGGAAACATGTTACCTCTTGCCTAATGACACTGGAGTGGGGGTGAGGGTGGGGGGAATTCTCTTTTCTGACTTTAGTTGTAAGCTGCCCTACTTAGGGTTCAGATACTAGAGGAACTTGAAAACAGGCAGTAGACAGCTCTAATGATTTGAGACGTTCTAGCTGAGCCATCCTCTAATTTCTCCATTCCAAATTGAAGTCTTTGCTGCTTAATAATTTAGTCACTGAGTAAAAAAGCCTTTCTACTTGGAACTTGAGTCAGGGAAGGTCTCCTCAGGGCTAGACATCCCATAAATGTATTTTTTTGTCATTATTCCCTACCTACAGTGCCCTCACCCTTGCTGTCAGAATATTGAAATCTTGCTCCTTCTTCAAGTCCCAGGTCAAATGTCTCTTCTGTGATACCTTTCCTAGTGCTCACTGCTGTCTGTGATCTTTCCTTCCTCTGAACTCTGTTTTTGGTGTCTGTGTGTTATTTCCCCTACTGTAATCTCTTGGTGCACAGGGTCTTTCTTCATGTTTGTGTTCCCCTTAGTGCCAAGAACAGTGCCTTTAACATAACGGGTGTTCAGTAGAACTTTATTGAATTGAAAGCTTGCTATTGGAGATAGACCACAAATAAATATACAGAAACCCTGTGTCTTAGCATTGGTAGATAACCAAATATTTCAGCTCAGAGCATGCAGGGGAAAGAGAAGGCCCCAAGGTTGAGGGTGGAAATTAAATACCTATTTAATTTAATTTTTCCCACCATTAGAGCTCCAATTCCTGTTTATGTTCTTGATCTCCTTCCACAGCATCCTGACATCAGCATCACTGAAAATGTCCTTCATTTCAAAGGTTAGTATCCACATATAAGTGCTCTTCTACTTGTTATGAAATTTTAAAAAAAAACCAACTTGGTAGCAGTTTTATTTTTTCACTTGCCTTGAATTATTCCTTTACTGTTACTTATCCTCTGGTGCCATTGGACTTAAAGAAAAATGAATGAGTTTGGAAAGTACAAACTTGGAACAGTCAAGATTTGTATCAGATGATTGCTACAACAGTCAGTGAGCTTCTTCCTAGCAGAGGGCAGGTCTCATGGGGGCTTCTGAGAGGTCAGTGTACTTGACCTCTTGTTCAGACCAGGGAAGAGTTCTTCCTCTCCTCCCCAGGAAAGATATTCCTGAATGTTAGATTTGGGGACCATTGTGGAGAGCACAATGATGACAGGTTGAAATATGCCTCAGGGTCAGAAACTGCACCTGTTCTCAGATGGAAGGACTGGGTAATCTGGTGTTGCTTAACGGTCTTTATTTGTTACAAAGGAAGACTCCTGGGTGGAAAGTGAAGAGAAGTGAAGTGAAGAGAAATCCAGAAATGACAGGCAAAAGAAGAAAAAGCATCAATAAGACTTAAAATTTCTTTAATAACTTGGATTTAAAAAGGGAAAAATTCCTGTTGATTTCATTGAAATGTCAATTCCCATTGGGATAGAAATGTAGAGTGACTTTTATTGACCAGAAAATTGGTATCTGATTTTCTTAAGTAATCTAGGTTGGTTATTATAATGTCAAAAATAGTATCATCTTGGATTTGTAAAGAAAAAGGAAACATTTGAGTTGAGAAAGTCAGCAACCAATGTATCTAGTAGTCATTGTGCTCTGGACTCCCTGACATGCACACCTTTTGGAGAGGGGAAAGGGGAGTGATAGTATATAGAAACAAAGCTTGGTGTTTATTTTATGGGTTAATTCAGAAACCATTTCTTTCTCCATATTTCTTTTTACCTTATCATTCTAGCTTAGGCTGGGGCAGGAGAAGTGGAACTCAGCAAGACTTTATTTTTCTTCAGTTTAGGATCATAGGATTTAGTTAGATGGGACCTCAGAGAACATCTGGTCCAACTTACTCATTTTACAGATGAGGAAACTGAAGCCCAGAGAGGTGAAATGCTAGAGGGTACCCAAGATATTAAGCCTAAGGTTACCTATTTAGTGTTGGAGGCAGGACGTGAATCCAGGCTTCCTAACTCCAAGACTTTTTCTATTACGTCAAGTGTTCTTTACTTGGGGGTCTGTGAACTTGATTTAAAAAAAAAATTAATAACTATGTTCCAATATAATTGATTTCTTTTGTAATCTTTTGTATTTTATTTTATGTATTTAAAAACATTATTCTAAGACCTTAGGTTTCACCAGATTGCCAAAATGGACCATAATACAGAAAAGGTTTAAGAATCTGTTCACTACATCATACTACCTCTCTCTGCCACTTGGCTCAGTTCCATGTCCTAAAAGGAGGTATCTGCTCTTTCAGTCTCTTTCCCTTTATTTTGACCCTTATCCTCTCTCTCCAGATGGGAGTTTCTGGAGCTGAGAACAACCATAGTTAGGCAGTCTAAAATTTCTGTGTATCTTGGCAGCTTTCCTTTTGTGACCTCATAAACAAGATAATACAAAGGCTTCAACCAAATTGCTATCGACTGTGGATCAAGAACAAGAAGAAATTTGAAAGTTAAATATATACCTATGTGGCTTCTTTTGTTTTTCCATTCCCACCCCCATCCCACACATACCACAAACAATTTTATCTAAATACAAAGTGCATGTAGAAATAAAAAGAATCTTTGTCAAGCTAAATAGCCACATCTGGTGATTGTCCCTACGAACAAACTCTCACATTTGGTCTTCTCAGTCTGGACTGGCTTACACATACACAGAACTACAAGAGACCTCTCTTGAACTGATGTGGAGATAGAGTTACTTTGCCTGTGTACATGCTGACCTCCGTTTTTCCTTTATAGCCCATGGCCATGGTGCCAAAGGAGACAACGTATATGAATTTCACTTGGAATTCCTAGAACCTGTGAAGCCTCAGGTATGGTTTACTTCTTCTTTGAAAAAAAAAAAACCATTCCTGACCTCAGGAGTGAAAAAGAGAGAAATGAGAACCAAAGGGAAATTTACCTCCTTTTTTAGCATTCACTTCTTTAGTGTTTTAATAGTTCTGAAGTTCCAAGATTCCAGTGGCTTGGATGCTCTCCCACTGAGTGGTGCTTCTTGAGCTGCTGTGACCAAGAAAACCCATCACCTGGTGGTTAGGCTCCTTCGCCGGCATGGTTAGATAGGCTGTCTCACAGGTTGGTTGCCAGGTTCACACTTTTAGAGGTCCAGGAGGGCCTGTGAGAGCTTGTGCTCCGTTGACCTCACTTTTGAGATGGAAATTGAGGGATGAACAACACTTTCCCCCTCCCCCCATACAGAAGCTTAGAAATAGCTAAATTTTAGAGAGCGTAGATTCCTTTTTGTCTAATTTGAGATTAAGAGGCACATTGTATGGGGTGCAAGGCCCTTGGTGCCATTGCTTTGAACCAGCAGTTCTCAAGCTTTTTGGTTTTAGTTTGTCTTGACTCTCTCTTTTTTGGGGGGAGGGTTGGGGGAGGCTATTGGGGTTAAGTGACTTGCCCAGGGTCACATAACTATTAAGTGTCGGAGGTCCTCCTGACTCTAGGGCAGTGCTTTATCCACTGAGACACCTAGCTGCACCTTGCCTTTACACTATTAAAAATTACTGAGAACCCCCACCACCTCACCACCGAGCTTTTGTTTGTGTGGGTTATATTGTGGACAGTGTACAGAAATACTGAAGGAGGGAATAGAGCTTTCAAGGTATTATTCAGGGGGAAGAAGATCTCTCTCTACACCTCTTCCACAGTGATAGTGAGAAGAGCTGACATTGGCAAAGGCTAAAACTTACAGAGAGTGGAAGCAGGGGCTTTCTGTTCCTTTTGTGCCCTGGAATATACATTTTCCTAGTGCTTCTGGGCAGTGGGGGTGAGATGGAGGGGAGAATCTCACAGATGCTTTAATTTAGTTGTTTTGGATGTGACTGAATTACATACACCCCCAGCTTCAGGAGAGTGAGCTCATATTTCCATTCCATTGAAGGCTCAGTTATTCTTGAGAAAGCATCTGAGAAAAGAGAGCCATGAAGGCAGCATATAGAAGAGGCCCCTGGGTGGGCAGTGTGGAGGAGGATGGAGCCATCATTATTCGTCACACACTCTTAAGAAGTATGAAGTTGGTTGGGAAAATGCTGGGAAGAGCCCCAGTGGAAAGAAAGACAGTATTCTGATCCTGTTGGATAGAGCTGCTCCTAGATGGGCCAAGTGCTGGTCTTGATACCAGTATTTCCAGGCAATGGGTTCCCTATCACTAGTGAGCAATTTCTCAGTGGACTTCAGTCACCTCTTATAGGCTGTGGTTAAGAGACTGAGCATGCTTCGGCACAGCTTGCATGGAGTTTTGCTGCTCTTTCAGAAAAGATACACTCATTACTGATTGGGTAGGACCTAGGCCACAAGAAGCCTGTAAGGGTTAGAACAAGAAGGGATCGTGGATTTCCTCTGCTCTTGCCCCACTTATCTTACAGATGACAGAGCAAATCTAGCAGGGGAAGGTAGCCTAATGTGTGACCACGCAGCTTCTAAGACAGAATTGAAACTCAAACTCAGCCTTTCATGTCCATAGACTACCAAGTCTAATACAGCAAGCTTTCTCCTGCAATTCTGGTTTTATGAGAATGCTGGCATTTTCCTTAAGGGACAGGGGAATATTCTCTCTCACCTCTTCCTTCCCATGAGAATGTGGCCTTGGAAGAGTCTGGGAGCCCTTCCTGTGCTAGCAGATGTCTCCCCTTAGCTTAGTCAGGCACCAACAGCATCTGCCTCTATTACCTGTTTTCTCATCCATACCACCCACAGTGGGATTGGAAAAAATAACTAGTATTCTTATGATCTGTTCTGTGACTTTTAAGTACCAAGTTTCTGGTTATTTAATTTTTTTATCTCTTTTTTATAACCTAGAGAAGGAATTGATTTGCCCATGCTCACAGATGAAAGTCAGAATTCAGATTCAGGTTCTTTTACTAAGTAAAAAGAAGACTGACTTTGGATTGGAGGAACTAACTTGAAGTTTCTGGCCAGTTAATTTCAGGTTCTATGGGATTTGGGAAGAGAAAAATAATAAAAACACATTTCTCTATCTAAAGAATGCTGCAAAGCATTTTTTTTTTAGCAACTTTATGAAGTAGAGTTCACAAACATTTTTATTCTTGTTTTACAGTTGAGGAAACTGAGGCTTAGAGAAATGACTGCCTTACTTCATATAACCGGGAAGTGTCTGATGGGACTTCAGTTGGCCCCTCCTGATGCCAAGTCTGCTGCTCTGTTATACCACATGCTTATTTTAAACATACATCTTCTGTTTGTTCTTTCTGAATAAATTGTAGTTGTAGGTTATAGATGTTTCCAAAGAATAACCCTTACTCCACTTCCATATAGCAATTCCTTCTGCGTGAACAGCCTATCCTCTATTAGGATTTGGCATCTCTGTCAGCAGCCAATGAAATATTTCTTCTCCATGCCACTTGGGTTTGGTATATTTGCAGGAGAGGGTAGAAGAGGAGGAGAAGGGTAGACAGACCTAATTTTGTTTTCTTGTTTTTCCTAGCTGACTCATAAGCTGACCCAAAGGCAGGTGAACATCACAGTGCAGAAGAAGGAGAATCATTGGTGGGAGAGACTGACTAAACAAGAAAAACGCCCTCTTTTTTTGGCCCCTGATTTTGATCGCTGGTTGGATGAGTCTGATGCAGAAATGGAACTCAAAGCCAAGGTCAGTAATGATCTGGTGATTAGTTGCATGCAAGGACACACATTTGGTAAGAGTCCAAGCAGTTGGGTGATGGTTGAGCTCATAGAGTTTATCTTTACCCAGCACCTTCTCTATTTAACGTTACTGGAGAAATGTTGTAGGACAGAAATATCCACTATTTAGCCCTTTGAAAAGTTTTCAGAAAAATTCGCAAATCTTTAAAAATTGCCACACATACTTCCTCTGCCCTCCTCCTTCACCTCCCACTCACCCATTCTTTGAATCTGTCTAGGATTGCTTAGTTATAGTTCTGTTATTCAGAGGCAGAGATATAGAAAAAATGACTGATAAAGGCCCTTTTTAGAACAAAGGCCAGCTGTCCATCGGAAAACCTATTAGTCTCCAAGAGTGAAAACTTGCGTTCTCTGAGAGTAAGTGGTTCTCAGAGAGTAAGAAAATGCCATTGAGCAAGAGTGAAATTTGATCCCAGATATGGATATTTAAGGATGATCAACAACACAAGGACCAAGCTTGCAAGGATAGAGCTTTGGGGAAACTAGGCCATTTATCTAACATTGGGGTATTGATCAGTGTCTAAGCAGTGTTCCTCATTGCTGTTGGGGAAACTTCTTCCTGAATTCTAGGAAGAAGAACGGATAAACAAAATCAGGATGGAGTCCAGAGTTCCAAATGACTGTAAGTTAGTTGTTGCTGCTGCTGTTACCGTTTCAAGTGTTAACTACAGTTATCTTTTAGTGGGAGTGGGATGAACCTACAGAAATTGGACGAGAAAGCAGTGGTAGACTTGGGTGGGTGTGAATTCACAAAGAAGGGTGATGTCTTCTGATTCCAAACCTTCCCTGTTCATGAAATAAGGTGTTTGGGTGCGGGTGTATAGGTGCGTATGTGAGGGTGGTTTATGAATGTGTGTGGGGGGGTTATATATGGCTGTGTATTCTTGAATCAAAGTCCTGAATGTATTTCTCAAATTTTGGAACTGTCTTTGGGTTTTATCTGTTAGGATACAGGGAGGTAGTCAGGGCAATGAAACGATGTGGTGTGGTTGCAGATTAGATAGGGTATAGGAATATAGATATTGCTATGCTATGTTTGATCTATTGTCTATCCAATTTTATGTTTATCTTGCCAAGAGTGACTACCCAAAGAATGTGAGGGGCTGTGGGAAGGCTAGTGGAGGGTGTATTTGAACTCATTGCAAGTTAGCTTAATCCCCATTGCTCAGTATGGTCCATTCAGAATCTTTTGTTTGGAATCCTATTTATATTTCCTGCCGTTACTACGTACTCTTAGAGATGGATTCTATAAATGTAACCATCAGTGTTTGAGAGATCAGGCTCCCTTTGATTTTATTCTTAACAACATACTTACATTTCAGTAGCACTTGTATGCTTTCTGTCTTCACTTTTCTAATGTGGGAGGAACCCATAAGTAAGTGACCTTGCTTCCCAAGAAAGACATGAAAGACCTTAGAACTCTGCTTCTTTAATGATGCAGAGGCAGGCGAGGATTGCTGGAGACAAAGACAAAATGAACACATTGAAATTTAAATGAATCGCATGTGATAGATGCCTGGCACTTGGTGTCCTCCTATCCTGGGCGTGCTTTTGATTGGTCGTGTTGTGGAATTTGATTATTTGAGCATAAGCCAAGCCTTTAGGTTGGATGTTTTTGAAGGGTATTTCAGCCTGGGAATGGGTATGTAACAGCAAAACCCAGAACTCAAGATTTCTCTACTGAAAACTGCCTAGCCTCTACTCAGTTTCTGCCCTGACCCTGTTCCAAGTCCCACAGTCCCTCTCTTGGCACTGCTCCTACCTCTTCCCTCTCACTTGGCCCCAGTCCTATTCTCTTTCCTGATCCTGTCTTCTCTTTCATTCCTGTTCTTACCCTGGGTAACACAGCCTGGTCTACACAGCTTAAAAAATTTCCCTGTATTGAAGTAACACTAGATTATAGGGGAGATATGGGCATATCCATACCCATCTCCTCCTCCTCCATGCATAAAGTTTTGTATAGATGCCAAGGTCACCAGATGTTGTACATTTCATTTTCCTGAGCTCCCTGTACCTGCACACTTGCCTCTCAGAGATGTGAAAGGAAGTGCAGTGATTGTCATAAAACATTCTTGCTCCTTGTTCATGAGGGTCCTCTCTGCTCTGAGAGAGAAACTAGGGAGCTGTACTGACACAGGCCTGGATGGAAGGAGTTTGCCTGTGAGCTTCAGCCTTTGGGGAAGAAAGAACAAAGTCAGGCATCTCTGAAAAACTGCCTCCTGCGGTGATAATCACTCTTTGTTGCTAACTGCACTGTTTATTCTGATTTTCAGCTTTCTTCAACCTGAAGAGAGGATACCTGTTTATGTATAATCTGGTTCAGTTCTTAGGATTCTCCTGGATCTTTGTCAATATGACAGTGCGGCTGTTTATTTTAGGAAAAGGCAAGTAAGCAGGCCCGTGTCCAGTCCTGCCCCTTTCTCCAGCACCGACTTCCCTTCCTTTTCCCCTTGAATTGAGCTTGTGGTGTCAGTAATACTAGTGTTAGCTCCCATTTGTAGAGAGCTTTGACCTGGCTTTATGTTTACATCCAGCCTGATGATTATCTTTAGTATTTATATCTCCCTGTGAGACAGGGAGGAAACTGGTGCCCAGAGAAGAGAAGGGGACTTGCCCATGATCCTATAACTTGTTAGTAGAAAATTTAAACCCATAATGCAACTCTCCTTACTCCACCCTCACCCCCACCCCACCAGCCCAGTGTTCTTCCTATTACATCATATTTTATTCATGAGCAAATATTAGTAACCCTTTATGTGAGACAATCCTCGGTGTCCCAGACTCCCCTAGCTCCTCTTCTGGGGGTTCTTGAGCCATGAAGATGCTAGAGCCCAGCCAAATAGCTGCCAGATTGGTCTGGGAGATTGCTGTATTTTCATCCTAACCCCATGCATTCTGGAATCCAGGGAGCAGTATATACAGTTACATCAGGGGCTGCCTGCTGCCTCCTGACTTTGTTCTCCCTCCAGTCAGGAAAGGGAGGCTATTCTTCCACTTGTCTGAATACATAGTATGTAATTCTGCAAAGTACAGTGGTAGCAGGCAGACTATAGTGGAAAAACTCTCCAGACAACTAGTGTAAAATTGACCATTTTGAGGGGGAGTTTTAAAAAGGGAACTCAGGCACACATCCTCATCTCTCCCTTCCCATTTGGTTTGTTTGTTCATTTTTATTTATGTTTCTGATCTTGAAAGTGATGCCTGGATTCACCTTCATATCCCCAAAACATTTATTGGGACCTGAAAAGATACATACATACACACATGTATGTATACATATGTACATGTGTATATGTATATATGAAGAGATATACAGATATATAATATATAGCTATCAATAGATATCTATATATATATCTACATATCTTGCCTTGTTCTAGAGAGTTGTCAGTACTAAGGTGTTTAACTGCATCGTGAGGTGGGTTCTCCCTTATCTGCATCTGCATTGATGTGCTCTCATTCTGTCCCCTCTCTCTGTCCTCTTGCTTCTGCCCCTTACCACCGACCTCTGGCTGAGTGGCTTCACTGAGAATCTCAGATCTTTGTACCTTCCAGAGGCAGTGACAGCCCTCAACTAGGCCTTTCACACTTCTTACTTTACCTATTTGTTAACATAGCCATGCTATTCTGGTTGAATATCAGTTTTAGGGCAACACTACATCAACTGAGTGAATATCTGGTAATAGGCCTTGTCAGTCAAGGTGATCTGGGAAGGGGAAACAACCAGGTGAAATTCCCTCATTGGCCAAATTGAATGTTTTAATGTTACCATTATAACTACAAAGGAATATCTGTGTTAGGTATTGATTAAATTACAAACTCATTTAGTTTACTCAGGATGTTCCATCTCTTATATGCATCAAAGAGTACTATAAAGATATTAAATCACAAGTGCAACCACACCAGTCAATCCTAAATATTTTACCCAGCTCATAAACTTACCATTTTAACACCATTTAATCACTTTGGACATAGACAGAAACTCTGATGTACTTATCACAGCAGCTGTTCCAAAACTCTTCTCAAGCCACCTCTATCTCTACCCCTTTTCCACTCTCAGCAAAGAGACCTTGTCTCCACCTCCTTCCTTCTCACCCTTTTCTGTCTTCCTCCATCTTCTCTCAACAGTAGGAGTTGAACTGCGGTCTCATTAGTACAGTCAGATGTATGAATGAGCTTTCTATCTTGTCAAGGCAGACCTCCAGATCCGACAGGGCTCGTTACACTTACTTACTCCCTCATGGATTTTACACTCTAGCCACACTGCCTACTTGACCTTCCCCATACACCACTTTCCATTTTCTGCATGGGCTGGCCGCCATACTTAGAATGCTCTTCCTCTTCCCCTTTGTTCCTTTGGAACCTCTTGTTCCTTTCAAGGCTTTGTTCAAATATCCCTTCTTTTGGAGGCCTTTCCTGTTTGCCTCAGTTGTTAGTGTATTTTTATATATATATATATATATATATATATATAGTAAATACCTGTGAACATGTTGTATCTTTCCACTGGAATAATGTGAGCTGCTTGAGATCAGACTCACTTTTTATTTATTTTTTTAAAGCACAGAGACTTGTTTTTTTTTCCAGTACCAAATCCTCTCCCTTTCCTTCTCTCCTCCCCCACTCAGCAAGAAGGCAAGGGAAGCAAAATCTATTACAAATATTTATAGCCTTGCAAAACAAATTTCCACATTAGCTGTGCTTCCTCCCAAAAAAGGAAAAAAATGTTTACATCCGCACTCTAAGTCCATCAGTTTTCTTTCTGAAAATGAGTGGCTTGTTTCATCATGAGTCCTTTGGAATTGTGGTGAGTCGTGTTGATCAGAGTTCTTGTCTTTCACAGTGGGTTATCTTTACAATATTGTTCTTGTGCAGGTTATTCTCCTGTTTCTGCACACTTCACATGGCTTCAGGTTCATACAGATCTTCCCAGATTTTTCTGAAATTGTCCCCTTCACCATCTCTTACAGCACAATAGCATTCCATCACATTCATATGCCATCATAACTTGTCTACCCATACCACAATTGATGAGCAGTGCTTCAGTTTCCATTTCTTTGTCACCATAAACAGAGCTGCTATGTTTTGTTCATATGTCCATTTCTTCTTCTTTTGATCTCTCTGTAGTGTAGACC
Source organism: Pseudochirops corinnae (assembly GCA_028646515.1). Lineage (NCBI taxonomy): Eukaryota > Metazoa > Chordata > Mammalia > Diprotodontia > Pseudocheiridae > Pseudochirops > Pseudochirops corinnae. The sequence goes on from JAQQSV010000521.1 coordinate 110,440, forward strand.
TAGTAATGGTATTCCTGGATCGAAGGGTATGCAGTTTAATAGCTTTTGGGGCATAGTTCCAAACTGCTTTCCAGAATGGCAGGACCACTTCACAGCTCCCCTGATATTGATATTGATATTCTTTGCTCATTCTGCCCTGTGAGCAAGAGAACAAGCCATTGTCCCCCTTCCATATAGCAGTCCTTCAGCTACCTGAAGCTAGGGGTCAGATTACCCCCAAGGCTTTTCTTCTCTACTTCCATGACTTATGTGATGTATTTTTAAAGTCCCTGGTTCCTTCATCTGACCCATAGGAAATATTTTCAGAATTTCTCATTCCCCTGCTTGTATTGCTCTGGATGTAGTCCAGTTAGTATTCTTCCCGAAGTATAGTTCCCTAAGCTAAATGTAGTACTCTAGATGTGGTCTGACCATGACAGGGTTCGGTGGGACTGGGACTTCCCTCATGTCAGACACTGTGCTATGGATGGAGCCAAAAATAGCATGAACTTTTTTGGGGCTGGCATGAGTGTCTGTCTTGGCAATGTACTTGAATCTAATTGGGTTTTTGAATTTTGTATTCCTCTGCTTAAGCCCTCCATAGAGGGAATGTATTCTTTTGAGAAATTAGTCTTTCAGGAACTCTCCCACTTAGTTTTCTGTTAATGGATATTTGTATCTTACAGATTCTTTCTATGACACATTCCACACCATGGCTGATATGATGTATTTCTGCCAGATGCTGGCAGTTGTTGAGATCATCAATGCCTTCCTTAGAGTCACTCGGTCGCCAGTGATCCCCACCTTGATCCAGGTAGTGTGTAGGTGGGCAGAAGGGTTGTAGGTAAAGGATTTCACTGGGTATGGCACTGTTTGCAAATAATTCTCTGTTTATAGATAGGTAGAGTTCTGCCTAAGCATGGAGAAAATCATATCTTGGGGAATTCTCCAAAATAGAGTTGTTCTGCCATTTTGAGTGCATTCCATTACAACTCGATCCTGGAGGCAGAAAGCTCTTTGGCAGAGCTGGAAATTAGAGAATAGCTGTGAAGTGCTATGATTTGTTTGGATACTCTGTATCTGTTTTACTCCACCATACCTTAGCAGATGGAAGATTTAATAAGTTGCTCTGACTAAAAAAATTCCATCTGTTGGCCATCCACAGAACTGTCTAGCCTTGGCTAGCCTTGTCCTTGGATGACAGCCTGTCCCTAGGCCCATGCTCAAGGCCTTCGTGAACTTGTATAACCTGCCAGAGCTTGAATTCCCTTGACATGGTATCTAAGAAGTCAGGTTACCTCTGGGCCACAGTGGAGCATCAGAGAGGGCTTCAGGGAAGGTTAAATACAGCATGTACCAAAAGTCTTAGTGCAGTTTTAGGTTTTAAAAAATGGATTCAAACTGCACTGAGACTTTTTGGACACCCTGTATATGGAACAGAAAACTAAGCCATTTTCTCAGTTCTTTCTCCCTAGGCAAAAAGTATGTACTAAAGCACTTCATTAGAAATAATAACATTCTTTATTTTCCTATCCCAGCATGAACATAAGCAAGCAGATGTTTGAAGTTTTCCCATTTTAATTTCACCTTAACAAAAATAATGCTTTTCTTTTCTTTTGGAACTCAGCTACCCTCAGGTAAGACTGGTGGTTGCTTTTGCCACAGTTGGTTTTGCACAGATTACATACATACTTTTCAAGAGATGTGTAACCTTTGGCCATGAATTTGGCTCTTTTTTTTTCTGGCCAGCTGAATGCAAAGACTATAAATACCATCTCTGTGGGGGCAGTTGAGGACAAGGTTGTGTGCTTGGGGTGGTCTGTTCTGGACCCTTTTGCACTTCTCACATGTACTATCTGGTTAGCTCCAAGGTCAAATGGTGGTCAAATCTGTGTTTTAGGTAACTCTCCTTAGAAAGAAATTGAATGTAGCTTACCTAAGAAATGTTACTCCATAATGGTGGGTTGGGGCTAATAGAGCCCTAGACAAAAGTCAAGACTCCTGGATTAAAACTCAGATTTGAACTTCAACTAACCAAGTAGCACTGGATAAGTGCCTTAACCACTGCCTTCTTTTTGCCAGAAATGGGGATAATAGTTGTATTAGGCAACTCACTAATATGTAAGCCTTAAAGCCTGAGCCATTATTGGTGCACTCAATGGCACTATCAATAGGACATGAGACTTCATTTTTGAAGGACAGAATTATAATTAAGGCAAAGCTTTCGGGGTGACATTGAAGGAGCCAGGATTGTTCGTGCCTGGGGACTGAGGGGGTCACTTGTGCCCTGACAAGTTGGTACTGTGACAGAGGGGCAGAGTGGGTTAAGTTAGACCTTTTTCACAGTCATTTGAGGAAGGGGAGGACTCAGAAGCTTACTTTAATTGAGGGTGGTGATACATAGGAAGTAGTGCAAGGGGGAGGGAATCTCTGTTGGTGGTAGACTTGGAAACAGGGTTGCCTTTCTATCACAATAGATTTCTTTAGATAGTTGGATTTCTTATGGTATCAGGGTTACAAATTGATAGATGATCTCAAGTTCATTCACTTGCTATTAATCACTGGAGTTAAATTGTTGCAACAGATACCAATGTTATCTAGTCTTGGGTGGGGTGGGGCAGAAATGGAATTGTATGTGCAGGTTTTTTTTTTTTAACTGTTTCAATTTTTCTTTCTTTGACAGTTCTTGGGCAGAAATTTCATTTTATTTGTCATCATCGGCAGCTTGGAAGAAATGCAAAGCAAAGCTGTGGTTTTCTTTGTATTTTATCTTTGGAGCACAGTAGAGATATTCAGGTGGGTTGGATTCTGGTATTAGATACAGAAATGGACAAACCTGTTTTTAAAATGCTACCCAGAAACCCATTCTCCACCCAAACCAGTTCTCCCAGGATGGAGCTATTCTCCATGGATGCTGAGGGATGAAGCCTATCAACACTTAGCCAATTGTTGTTGAATGTATGAACGAATGATTGGCATGTGACTCCTCCCTGCTTCCCACCATAGTCTTCTTTCACTTAGGCCAAGATCTGAGGTGGCCCCATCTGGATGCTTGTGCCTTGTGGAAGCAGTGACAGGTTTAATATGATCTCTTTGGGGATACAAACACTCACATGGGGGAAAAAACAGCTTTGCAGTTGAAAATGCACCTCCCTCTTTTCATTGCAAGAGGGTGGGAAACTATGAATGTGGAATGTTGCACATTCCCGTCAGACGAGATCAAATGACATGACAATAGTAAAGCGCTTTGTACAGTGCCTGGCAGATAGTAAGCACTATGTAAATGATGATGATGATGATGTAGGTTGGTTCTGCTGAACCCTCATCCTCACTCTTTTATCCCTGTTGTTCCGAGGACACCTTGATGGAGAGGGGAGGGGAGAAGTCTGTATATGGAAAGGAACGTGATGATAAAAATTAAAAGACCTCAATAAAAATAGGATGAAAGCCTAAAAAAGAAAGCAGATGTCTCCCCAAAAGGCACACTTGCATTCTAAGAGGGCTGATGAGACCTGGGGTCAAGGAACTAAATTCCTGTGGGGTTAGTTGGAGAGGACATGCCAGAGAAGCTGGAGGCACTTGTAGCCTTACCTCTTTGGGGAATGGTCAGAAATTTAAGGGGCGATGATTCCATATCAGTTTGTTTTGTTTGTAGGTGGCTATGAGCCACATATTGGGTTTATACCCAACCTAGGCTGGGTGGAATATCTCATCCAGGGCATTCACATTCTTTCTAGTCCACGTGCTCTTTCATTCTTTCTCCTTTCCGCCCCCCCCCCCCCATGCCATCCCCTCTGTCTGCATCTTTCCCTTTCACTGAATTAGAACATGAACTATGCATCGTTGGTTTTTACTTGCTGTGCCCAGGTGTAAGAGGTTAGTTTCACAACACATGCCAGTTCTTTTTTCCATGGGTAGTCAATATGTAGCCACCTCTTTATATGAAGTGGCTAGACTGATAGATCAGAGAAATGCTAGAGCCATAGGATGGTTGAATTTCAGCAGGGCATTTGATAAAATCTCTCATAATGACCATGTGAATGGAGAGAAGTGGTCTAGATAATAGCATAGTCAGGTAGATTCATAAAAGTATTTACTAATGAATTGATGCCAACTCTGTGGGAAGTCTCGACTGTTATTCCATAAGCTTCTATCCTCATCCTTCTCCTTTTGGACATTTTTACCAACTACTTGGATAGTCAGGGAAAGCAATATTTAAAACATATATACAGATAACACAAAGCACATATGTTGGTTCACAAAATTAGCATTCAGAAAGATTTAAGTATGGAATTATGGGAACAGATTAACAAAGTAGAACTTAGTAGTGATAAATATGAAGTCTTCCTATACTTAGGTTAAAAAAAATTCATCCTCAAAATTATAGCATATAGGAGACCTGATGATGTAGTAGTTCATGTTTCAAAGGTCTGGTGGAGAAATACAAACCAAATTATAAATCAGTGGTAGGATGTAGCCACCAGAGGTGACTTAAGACTATATTGGTAAAAAATATATATATAGCATCTGAAAAAAGGAAGGTAATAATTTCATTTTTCTTTCAGCTAGGCAGATTATAAATGCATTTTGGCGTATTACATTCAGGTCTAGGTTTCATCTTTTTTAGAGGGATACTAGCAAATGGACACAGGATGTGAAAGGGACTCAAAACTATCACTAGGGGAATGGCTAAATGAAGAAGAGCTGATTACCTTAGAAAAAGGAAGACATTTGAAAGGCTGTTATTGGGAGAAAGGAAGATAAGATTTAATCAGTAAAGCTGTAGAAGGCAGAACTAAGAATCTGCTTAATCTTGGAAATTCTTACATAATAGCTGTCAAAAAATGAAACGATTGACTTATGTGGTAAAGATGTAATATGCTCTCCCCTGCTTCCAATCATTATCAATATTTAAGAGATTGGGAAACCCACATGATGGGAATGTCAAAGGGATTCTGCACAGGATGAGAAGTTAGACTAGGTGAATTTTCAAGGCCCCTTCTGGCTCTTAAGATTCAATGGTTCTTTAATAGAGACGGTAGTATAGACAACAGTCTTAATATTATGTTGGGGTTGGAGGAAGCAGATTTACTTTTCTTTTAGTTTGGACTAGTAGAGAAATGAATTTTTATCTTTCAAAATTTGGGGGTGGCCCAAAAGTATTCTGGGAAATGATCTCAACTGTAATAAAAATGATTGAGACATGACTATGCTTTTTTTTACGTTTCAATTAAAGTTTTGAGTTCCAAATTCTATCCCTCTCTCTGTCCCCCTCCCCTCTCCCTGAGACAATAAGCAATCAGATACAGGTTATACATGTGCAATTATGTAAAACATTTCCATATTAGTCATGTTGTACAAGAAGACTCAAATAAAAGAAAAAAATGAAAGTGAAAAATAGCATTCTTCAGTCTGTATTCAAACAGTATCAGTTCTTCCTCTGGAGGTAGATAGTATGCTTCATCATTAGTTCTTTGGGATTGCATGACTATACTTTTTAAAGGGACAGTGAACCTCTTGAGGTCTGAGAAAGTAGCCTCAAAAAAAAACCCAAACTGGTTTCTTGTTTGTGATAGGTATCCATACTACATGCTTTCCTGCATCGACATAGATTGGAAATTACTCACATGGATCCGATACTCCATCTGGATTCCTTTATATCCTCTGGGATGTTTGGCAGAAGGTATTTTTTAGAAATTCTGGATTTTCTTTACCAATTATACATAAACCTATTTAAGTACAATTCATTTTTGAGATGAGAAAACTGAAGTCAAGAAAGATCAAAGCGATATGATCAAGGTCACATAGCTAACTAACTTTCTCAGAGTTTGGACTAGATCTCCAGGTGAGACCATGTTCCATTTGGCCATGGTGACTGGTGAATGTGAGGCCACTGTCAGGTATGGAAACAGTAGGAGAAAACAATTAAGACTAATGGAAATTGTAATTGGACATGTTGGCAATTTGTTTTCTGATCAATCAGGAGTGCCTACATGATGACAACAGAAGTTGTTAGGACCAAAAAGCTTCAAAGTAAACTGAAAATATAGATTAAGTCTGGAGAGAGCAGCTCATTTACAAATGACAGAGTCATTCTTCCACTTACTTGATTTTCTTTTAGTGGCTTACACACAGAATTGGCAGCTTTAATGTGGAGAAAAAGAGCATTGTTGTTAATTGTCAGGAAACCTGCCTGCTGTTAACCAGCTGTTAGATTTTTAAGCTCCTAGGCTCAGTTTTCTCAACTTCAATTGGGGATATTCTTGTCCTACCTTTTGAAAAAAATCAAATTAAATTAAGATAATGAAGTACATAGAACTCTATGCAGTATGTTTGTGTCTCATTGCACAGTGGTATCATTTTGTAGAAACATTCCACTTTGTCTTAGGAAGGCTCTTGGCCCAGAACTTGATGTAGAAAGTAGAAGTTGGGAATCTCTCTATCACAGATGATGATGCCCCTCCCATTAGTTCCAGACCTAGGAACCCTAATATTGGGAACCCCATTGGGAGTGGCTTAGCTATGAAATTATTATGTAGGCCATTGAAATCTATGTTGACAGCTGGAGTTTTGAAGATTTAGAAACAGGAAGGAAGGTAAACCTCATGAAAGGATGTTTTGAACAAATATAAAATCAGAATTTTCAGGGTAATGTATTAAAAGTTTGTGTCATCAGATATGAGTGCATTGGTTTGCCTCTCTGACAAGTGTTACCTTTTGCTTTCAGCTGTCTTAGTCATCCAGTCTATTCCGGTATTCAGTGAGACGGGGAAGTTCAGCTTTACATTGCCATATCCACTGAACATCACAGTCAGATTTTCATTCTTTCTTCAAATCTATCTTATAATGCTATTTTTAGGTAAGTATTGGCTCTGCAGGTGAGCCATCATTACAAGTGTGTTCATTACCAGATCCATCATCAGAAACTTTTTTTTCTGAGAGTTTTACAGTGGTGAGGAGAGGGGGAAAGACCTGTAGAAAGTCATCTAGATGGAGAAAATACTCATCTGAGTTGAAGTTCTTGCTCCCTAAATTGTTCAAATTTGTCTACCCACTTCCTGGATAGACATTTTGTGCTTCATGTCCATTTCAAGTGTCACTACTTTTTTAAATAATCCTGTTCAGCATGTTGTCTCTACCTGGAGTAATTGCAGTTGTGTTCCAATAATCCAGAATTGGTATGTATGTCACTCATTATACAAAAAAATAACTAGTGACAACCTGGAAAGAAGCAAAAGCGTCCTGGGCAGCCAGCAAAGATGTTGCCATGGGTGCTCATACCTTTTTCTCTTAGAGAGCCTCTTAGGCCCTGTGTGGATATGAGACAAGTCTGACAAGCGAGGTTATGTGGTTTCCTAATGTGCAGTTTCTCTTTCCTCTTTATCCTTAATTTATACACTCTCACGACTCTCTTTTCCTCACAAAAGTGTAAAATAATCTTTAAATCCATGCTTAGTGTTGACTCAGTATTAGTCCAGTGGGAAATGCCTCTTCATTTAGTAGCCTAAGGCAGTGGGTCTCACAACCCCTTTATACTCTTAAACATTATTGAGAACCCTAAAGAACTTTTGTTTGTGTAGGTTACATTGATATTTTTAGAAAAATTAGGAATTAAAATTTGATAGTTTAAAAATACTTATGTTTTTCATGAAAAATAACCACCTTTTCCAGCCCACTTTTTGAGAACCACTAGTGTAGAGCAGTTGCTTTCATTCCACAAGCGTCTGCCAGGGACAGATGTGGGAAGCACTGTGCTAAGGGTTGCGCTTTAACCTTACCCTCCCTGATCACCCTGGTTGTAATTACATTGATACCAGTGTTCTGAGTTCTAATCTTTGCTCACTTAACGTTTTAGGACTGTTTGTAAATTTCCGTCATCTTTATAAACAACGAAGGCGGCGCTATGGACCCAAAAAGAGAAAAACCAACTAAGCGGAGCAGCAAATGGCTTTTTACCAGATGAATCATAATCTGCAGTTCTTAATGGTTTTATCTATTATGCCAATACAAAGGCTTTTCTAAAGTTTAATAATTTTAATTTTCAGTGATTCCACAGCCCCAGGTAACATTCCTCTCCTTATCTCACCACTTCACTGCAGAACATGCATGACTGGTAACCCTCATGTTCAGCCAACTAAACTTGACCGCTAACTTTCACCATCCCAAGAACAGTACATAATTCCTACATATACTGTAGAGTTAGTGATAGGAGGAGGATTTGCCCCAGTCTCTGCTTCTGTCCGCCAGCCAACTGTATTTACTGAGCACATAAAGGCAGGACTTTGTGCTGTGCATTTTCTTAGTTGAGATTTCTCATCTTCAGCACTGGCTTGTAAGGAAAAGCAAGATGGCGCTCTCTTCCAGTTAACTGAAAGCCATAGATGTGGGGCTCAGAGACCAAAAAAAAGCATGAGTATTAGAGGTTATTTGTTGAGTTACCACAAGGTCAGTCTTTTGATGATCAGTTTAGGCCCAGCCACTGATAAACTTTGATCTGAGCCATACTGGGGATAGACTCTGGTCTTAGAACCTTTGCTGAATCTACGTCTTACCTCTTATTGCTGGTGGGCTATCCTTTGCTATAGTTTTGATTGTGTGGGCACTAGATAGAGAATAAAAGACTTGAGAGACTGACAGGAAATCAAATCTGGAACCATTAACTGTCTCTTCTCTGGTGGCTTCATTGCAGTAACCCTTTTTTTTTTTCAAACTTCTGTTGAAGTTAAATAATTTTTAAAATTCATTTCGTTAGAATGAACAGTAAATTTAAGGCGATGCTCAAACATAAGATATTGGTTTATCTGTGTTCACTACACAGAGTCCACTCAGTTGTCTATTTGTAAGTAGTGGGGAAAACAATTTTTTGAAAGGATCATAGCTGCCTTCATTCTACTGCAGTTAAACTTGACTTTTTCACTCACCATTGTGGCATAATTGGGAAAACAAAGCTGGGAATTTGGCAGTTGGCTAGCTAATGTCAGTAAGAAATTCTGGGAGGAAACATCCTAGCAGGGGTAGAAAGAATTTGAAAGAAAAAAGATCACTTGTTTTAAAGATTAATAGGGTTTTCTGCACTGCATTTCAAGTACACCATGTAGAAAGTCTGTTAGAAGAAACATTTGAAGAAAAGCATTCAAGGCATAAATGGATCTTTCAGTCGTGTCCTGAAACATAAGTCATTGTTCCTGCTCAGAGATCACACAATGATTTATCCTTTATAGTTACAGGAGCTGTGAGCCTAGGACAGTATCTTGGCTTGATATCAAATACCTAATTAGCATAAGGAAGGCATTTTCCCCCTTTTAATTTATTCATTGGTAGGACAGTATTTTGCATGCCTGCAGCTTCTCATCAACACTTAACTTGTTCATACTGACTTCTGACATGTTCTTTCAACTTCAGTTCTTATGAAATCAGGCATTTCAGCTTTGCAGTCAAGTAGCCTGCCCTCTCAAGGAAAATACTTGTATTCTTTGTGATTGTCATGGATCTTATACTGCCTCTGAGGAGGCAAAAGATTGTGGATTTCTATTAAAACATTTACAGTCAAAACCTTTGTTTTTTTGTGGTGCTTTTTTCAGCATCCTGAAGATAAGAATGATCAGAATTTACCTCAGTTTGGAGTACTTTCATGTGACAGATTCAATTGCTTTAAAAAAAATTTTTTTTAACTTTATTTTTAGTTTTCAACATTCACTTCCATAAGTTTTAAATTTTCTCCCTTCCTCTTCCCTTCCCAAGATGGCATGCAGCCTGATAGAGGCTCTACATATACATTCCTATTAAACATATTTTCACATTAGTCATGTTATATAGAAGAATTAGAATGAATGGGAGGAACCATGAGAAAGAAAAAAACAAAACAAAAAAAGAAAATAGTCTCCGTAGTTCTTTCTCTGGATTGTGGATGGCATTTTCCATCATGAGTCCTTTGAAGTTGTTTTAGGTCCTTGCATTGCTGAGAAGGGTTAAGTCTATCAAAGTCAGTCAATACATACTGTGGCTGTTACTGTGTACAATGTTTTCCTGGTACTGCTCACTTCACTTAGCATCAGTTCTTATAAGTCTGTCCAGGTTTTTCTGAAGTCCACCTGTTCTTCATTTCTTATAGCATAATAATACTCTGTTATATCCATATGCCACAAATTGTTCAGCCATTCCCCAGTTCATGGGTATCCCTTCAATTTCTAGTTCTTGGCCACCACAAAAAGAGCTGCTATAAATATTTTTGTACATGTGGGTCCTTTTCCCATTTTTATGATCTCTTTGGGACGTAGCTCTAGAAGTGGTATTGCTGGGTCAAAGGGTACACATGTTTTTATAGCCCTTTTGGCATGGTTCCAAATTGCTCTCCAGAGTGGTTGAATCACTTCACAACTTCACGAACAAGGAAGTAGAGTTCCAATTTTCCCACATCTCAAACATTTATCATTTTCCTGTTTTGTCATGTTAGCCAATCGGATAGGTGTTATATGGTACCTCAGAGTTGTTTTGAGTTGCATCTCTCTAATCAATAGTGATTTAGAGAATTTTTTCATGACTACAGATACCTCTAATTTCTTCCTCTGATAACTGCCTGTTTATATTCTTTGACCATTTATCAACTGGGGAATGACTTATATTCTTATAAATTCATCTCAGTGCTCTATATATTTTAGAAATGAGGCCTTTAGGGATGGCTAGTGAATAGAGCACCGGCCCTGGAGTCGGGAGGAAGTGAGTTCAAATCTGACCTTAGACACTTAACACTAGCCATGTGACCTTGGGCAAGTCACTTAACCCCAATTGCCCAGCCTTCTCCCCTCCAAAAAAAAAAAAAAAAAGAAATGAGGCCTTTATCAGATACTTGGCTCTAAAAATTATTTCCTAGCTTTCTGCTTCCCTTCTAATCTGGTTGCATTGACTTTGTTTTCGCAAAATCTTTTCAATTTAATGTAATCAAAATTGTCCATTTTGCATTTCATAATGTTCCCTATCTCTTGTTTGGTCATGAATTCCTCAATTCTCTCTGAATCTGATAAACTAAATTCCTTGCTCCCCTAATTTGCTTATAGTATCAGCCTTTATATCTTAATCGTGTACCCATTTGGACTTTATTTTGGTATAAGGTCTGTGCCCAGTCTCTGCCATATTATTTCCCAGTTTTCCCAGCAGTTTTTGGTCAAATAGTGAGTTCTTAAAGACCCAGAAGCTGGGGTCTTTGGATTTATCAAACAGTAGATTACCATAGTCATTGATTTACTGTCACGTGTACCTAACCTATATTCCACTGATCTACCCTTCTATTTCCTAGCCAGTGTTAAGTAGTTTTGATGATTGCTGCTTTGTAATACAATTTAAGATCTGGTATGGCTAGGCCACCTTCCCTAGTATTTCTTTTCATTAATTCCCTTGATATTCTGAACCTTTTGTTCTTCCAGATGAATTTTATAATTTTTTCTAGCTCTTACAATAATTTTTGGTAGTTTTATTGGTATGGTACTAAATAAGTAAATTAATTTAGGTAGAAATGTCATTTTTATTATATATTAGCTTGGCCTACCCATGAGCAACTGATGTTTTTCCAGTTACTTAGATCTGACTTTGTGTGAGAAGTGTTTTGTAATTGTGTTCGTATAGTTCCTGGGTTTGTCAGATTCAGTTGCTTTACTTATTTATTTATTTTTGGCTTTTTGTAATTAGTTTTAATTTGTTTTAAAGAAGAAATATGTAATTCTATGAACAGTCTACATTCTTGATTGACTAATATAATTTTATTTGAGTAACAACATAGAATAATGGCTAGAGAAATAGCTTCAGTCATAAGCTCTGTCATATGACAGTCTCAGTCATAAAGACTTAGATTCAAGTTCTGTATACCACACATGTATGTGCACACATGTATATGCTGACTGTGTAACCCTGGGTCAGTCATTCAACTTCTCTAGTGCCCACAGGAAAATCTCTTAAGACAGTAATTTGTCAAACAGTTGCTACTCTTCACTGGTAGAGTTTAGTATTTTAGAATAGTTAGAAACTATTCATTATTTGTATTAGCTTATTTGTGATTAA
>JAQQSV010000522.1:0-12803 GCA_028646515.1 Pseudochirops corinnae
CATACTGAGAAAAGTTTCATAAATTACAATTATCGTTTTTCCATGTTGACATGTAAATGGTTCAACTTTGGTAAGTTCCTTATGAATTCTTTTCCATGTTTACCTTCTCATGGTTCTTTAATTTGAATGTCAAACTTTCTATTCAATTCTGTTTTTTTCAGCAAGAATGCTTGAAAGTCCTCCACCTCATTGAATGATCATATTTTCTCCTGGAATATTATACTCAATTTTGTTGGGTAGGTGATTCTTAGTATTAATCCTAGCTTCCTTGATCTCCAGAATATCATATTCCAGGCGCTTTGATAGTTTCATGTAGAAGCTGCTAGATCCTGGGTTATTCTGATTGTGTTTCCACAGTATTCAAATTGCTTCTGCTTGGCAGCTTGTAATATTTGCTCAGAACTCTGGAACTCCTAGGAGTTTTCTTTTGGGGGTCTTTTTCAAGATGTGATTGGTGAATTCTTTCAAATTCTATTTTGCCCTCTGGTTCTAAAATATCAGGGCAATTTTCCTTGAGAATTTGTTGAAGGATGATTTCTAAGGTCTTTTTTTGATCATGGCTTTCAGGTAGTCCAATAATTTTTTATAATTATTTCTCCTGAATCTATTTTCCAGGTCAGTGGTTTTCCAATGAGATATTTCACATTGCCTTCTATTTTTCCATTTGTTTGGATCTGTTTAATAGTAACTTGATTTCTTATGAAGTCATTAGCTTCCATTTGCTCCAATTCAATTCTGAAGGAATTATTCGCTTCAGTGAACTTTTGAAGTTCTTTTTCCTTCTGGCAAATTCAGCTTTTTAAGGCATTCTTCTCCTCATTGACTTTTTGGACCTCTTTTGCCATTTGAGTTAGTTTATTTTTTAAGATGTTATTTTCTTCGGTCAAGTTGTTGACACTCTTTTTATGATTTTCTTGCATCATTCTCATTTCTCTTCCTAATTTTTCCTCCATGTCTCTTTCTTGATTTTCAAAATCCTTCTTAAACTCCTCCATGGCCTGCAACCATTTCATATTTTTCTTTGAAACTTTTGGTGCAGGAGTTCTGCTCACATTGTCTTCCTCACGTTTCATGCTTTGATCTTTTTTGTCCCCCCAAAAGGAATCTAAAGTTTGATGGCTGTGCTTGTTTTGCATCCTTTGCTTGATCATGTTGCTAGTCAATTACTTGACTTTTGAGCTCTTTGACAAAGTAGAACTCTGCTCCCAGATGGGAGACCTTTGTCCCAAATCACTGGAGTTTTCACAGCTGACAGAGCTATTAGGGGGGTGCTGTCTCTACAGCCCCCAGCTGCTTTTGCTCACTGGTCACACATCTCTGGACCATCACCTAAGACTGAGATCCAGACCCAGGCAGGTTAAGGCAAGAGCTCTTAGCCTCTGAATGGTCACTTGGCCCCATATAATTGGCAGGCCAGGAGCTCTGAAGTAGCCACTTGGAGGCAGCTGCGTGGGCACAGCTTCTGCTGCTTCTTGCTCCAAAGGCCAGAGGCTTGACTGTACTCAATCCTGCCCAGATCCAGCAGAGTTACACTGACCTTTTACTTTGTCTTGGGCATTTATGGGTTAATAATTCTGGAAACTGCCAGAGCTACTGGTGATCCACTCTCCCAAATGCTCAAGCAGCAGTGGTCAGGGCTACCCTGAGGCTAAAACCACAGGTCACTTGGGACTGGGCTCAGCTCCCAGTGTGCTGTGATGAACACTTCTTGTCTGTGTGCTAGGCTGCCTTCAGTGGGAGATTTGTATCTCTCTGTCATGTTGTGCGTTCTGTAGCTCTAACATTTGTTTAGAGTCATATTTTATAGGTATTTGAGGTGGCTTTGGGGGGAGCTGACAGAGTTTTCTTGCTTCTATGGTGCCATCTTGACTTGGCCCTGTGGATGTGCTATTTAAAGGAATTCTGTATTAGTTCTTTTTAAAGGAAATAATCATTTTGTAATTTCCTGAGAAAAGCTCTGGCTTTAAATTCAAAAGATTTGGTTTTCAAACCCTGATTGTTACAGTTACTAGCTGTGTGACAGTGGGTAAATTGTTTCATGTGTATGGTCCTCAGTTTCCTCCTCTGTAAAATCAAGGGTCTTAGATTAAATCAGGGCTTCTTATACTTTTTCTACTCATGACCCTTTTATCACCTGACAAATTTTTACTTGTTTCTGGGTATATAGACATATAAAATCAATATACAAATCAAACATTTACCTATAATAAATAATACAATATTTCTTTTAAAACAATTCTTTGGTATAATTTGCGTACTAATGAGATGGCTGTGCTTATTCATTTTTGCATAAAAGAATTATATCTTGGCAGATATTGTAGGACATATAGCATCTTCGATGTTATTCAGAGTCAATAAATATGATTTTTTATAATCTCCAATGCTGAGAATGCTGCTTTGCATAATTACATAGTACGAAATGGCAGAAGTATGTTTAGAGCCATGTCAGAAATTGTTGGAAATTCTGTTCTGGGAAAGATATAAAAACAATCTATCTATGCTGACAGTGTTTGTTTATTCATTGGTTTAGTTTGAGCGATACTGCTTACTGTGTGTAAAAATCTCAATAGTTTAACTCTGTTGAATCCCTTATCATTTCTTTTCTTTCTTTTTTCCTATTTATGCTTCTCTTAGATCTTGATATTGGAGATGAAATTTTTTTGTTTAAGTTTGTGTTTATCCTTTTGAAAGCTTGAATTCCTTCTATTTCATTGAATGACCCTTTTCCCCCTTGAAGCTCAACTGGGTAAGTGATTTTTGGTTATAGTCTATGCTCCATTGCCTTCTGGATTATCATGTTCCATGACCTCTGATCTTTTAATGTTGCAGTTGTTAAATCCTGTGTAATCCTTACTGTGGCTCCCTGATATTTGTATTGTTTCATTCTGGTCACCTGCAGTATTTTTTTTCCTTCACCTGATAGTTCTGAAATTTGACTATAATCTTCCTTGAAGTTTTTATTTTGGTATTTCTTTCTTGAAATGATTTGTGGATTCTTTCAATGCCTATTTTGCCTTCTGGTTCCAGTTCATTAGGGCAGTTTTCCTCAGTAATGTTTTGAAGGATGCTGCGCAGGTCTTCCTTTTGATTATCGCTTTCAGGTAGTCCAATAATTCTGACATTGTCTCTCCTGATATATTTCCAGGTCAGTTGTTTTTCCAATGAGGTATTTTAAATTTTCTTCTATTTTTTCATGCTTCTGAATTTGATTGATTCTTGATGTCTCCTGTAGAGTTATAAGCTTCTACTTGCCTAGTTTTAACTTTTAAGGGGTTGTTTACCTCAGTTAACTTTTGTACTTCTTTTTCCATTTGGGCAACCGTCCTTTTTAAGGAGTTACTTTCTTCAATGGACTTTTGTATCTCTTTTTCCACTTGACCAATTCTACTTTTTAAGTTTTTTTTTCTATTTCTGTTGTGTCACTCATTTTTTTTCTCAATTTTTTTCTTCTCCCTTGCTTATATGATTTCAAACTCCTTTTTGAGTTCTTTCTGGACTGGAGACACTTTGCATTTTTCTTTGGGGTTTTGCCCATAGGTATTTTGATATCATTCTCTTCTGAGTTTGTGTCTTGATTTTTCCTGTTACCATAATAACATACTATATTCTTTTGTTGTTGTTGTTGTTGCTGCTGCTGTTTTTCTAATATTTTTTGTCTTTTCTCTTTCTTTTAAATTTGAGCTCTGCTACCAGGGTGGAAGGGGCACTAAGCCAGACTTCTTGTTCCAGGACCTGACCATTTACCTGGTGCTGTACTAATGTTGCTATAAGGCCCACAGAGGACCCTTACATAGTACTATGTGTTCTGAGACTGGTGGGATGTTTCTGCATTTCCCAAGGATATACTGAAGCATGTGGCAGTATGGCCACTAGTGGCTGCCTGTTTGCTTAGGCACCCTTAGAGTTGGTGGTTATGTATTTGCCCAGTGCTACACTAACCCAAATGGAGGTCTGGCTGTGGGAGATTGCCTGTTTGCTCTGAGCTACACTGAAGCAAGTGGAGGTTCTCAGAGCTAGAATCTGCCCATTCCTCTGTCTATCCTGAGGCACGTGTGGGATCATGGTGTTGGTGTTTGCCTATTGCACAGCACTAGGATTCAGGATCTACTGCTCCTTTCCTGAGGTAGGGCTTGCTGCTGGCTTACTGGGACGCTTCTTGTCCTGGACTGTGCCCCCCTTTGACCAGAGCGAGACAGACCTTTCCTGTAGAACTTCCAAGTTTCTTGGGCTCAAAGATTTCATCCCATTTTTTTGTTCATTCTACTGTTCTAGGATTTGTTTAGGGGTGGTATTTTATGATTATTTGAAGGTAATTATTGGAGAGCTATGGCAATTCATTGCTGATTTCACCATCTTGGCTCCCAGAAGTCCCAGAAGAGTTACTTTAAAAAACAAATTTTTTTTAAAAGAAAAGAAATTTTAAGCAAGTGTAATCTCTCTTTGATTCTAGTCCTTTTTTCTCATCTCAGTATTATTTGAATAATCTATTTTTTAATTAAACAAAAGGACAGTTGATCCTCTGATAAAGAAATACATTGTAGTAAAAAGAAAAGGAATTTTCCATATATGTGAAGCTACCACCAAATGATATAACTTAATTATTTACTATTAGAAGCAGAATTAAAGAATGCTGAGGTTAAAAGATGAAGATGGTTTCTATCAAAATTAGATTTAGTTCTTAGAATGAACTTGCATCTGACAGAGATATATATATTTTTTATTATTTTCTAGAATTTGGAGTGTCAAGTTTTCTAGTATGGAATGTCTGGCATTCATACCTATATCTCACTTTGACAGATTATGTAGGATGCTCTATGTTTCAGTCAATATTTTCTGGTTTCAAATTTATGTCATTATGGATAAAGTGGAGATAAAACAAATATTTATAGATGCATTCAATATGTTGATATGTTTCCAAGGACATCTGCATTCTTGCTCATGAAAATCCTATATAACTCATTTCAGTTAAAAACAAAACCCCAATAATCTACATTAAATGAAACATTAATGTTCACATCATTTAAATAAATAGCCATGAGAACTGACATTATTATTTGATGGAAGAATAATGAAAATATCACAGGCTTATGAAGCAGGAGTTTATTCTTAATTCTGATGGTAATCCTGTATCCTTGACCATGCTATGTAGGCCTCAATTTCCTCATCAGAAAAAAAGGAGCAAGATAAAGTGAGCTTAACAGCCTCTTCTGTCCCCTTTTAAAAACTAGAAGGCAGCATGTTATGATAAATAGAGAGTTAGACTTGGAGTCAGGAGCTCTGATTTCAAATCTTACCTCATACTTAAGAGCTACATGCTCACAAGCAGATGTACAAGTCATTTGGTTCCTCAAAATGTCAGTTCCTTTATCAATAAAATGAAAATAATAGACCCTGGATTACTTAACTGTATCCTAAGGAGAGAGGTCTTATCTCCTGCAAACCTTAAAGTACTGGGCAAATGTGAGTTTTTATGGTGTGACAAGGCATGCCAGTTAATCTCTCAGAGTCTCAGTTTCATCTTATATAAAACAAACAATAGTTTATAATCTACCTTACAGAGTTGTTTTGAATATCAAAGAGAAAATATTTATAAATCACTTCAAAGGATTCCATAAATATATAATGGATACTATCAATTCACCTTTGAGCTGCTTTGTTTTGGTACATATACGTGGGATATCACATGTGCAGTTCTAGAATGAGGGCATCTGAGATGGAGTCACCCAGCTCATACAATGGAGCCAGATTTCTGCAGTGCTCATCCAAGCCTAAGCCATTATGATCATAGACAAATTCATAATATGGACTGAGATAACCAGATGAAAACAGGAGTCCAGTGCAATCTCCACTTTTAGACATGCCTCTGTGTCTACTATTTTGAGATGAAGTTACATAGATGGAATTACTTAGGATTTCATTAACGATCAGACATGACCAAGTCATATACCCAAAAAATTTACAGCCAAGTTTTAAAACCCAAGCCCGAATTCCAGATTACTTCTATACCTATTTCCTCGATGTTTGCAGAAATATCTATGTGATAGCTCCTAAAAAAAAAAAGTATCACTCTAATTGCAAGACAGTAGAGATTGGAGCCCACAATTCATCATTCTATACTCAATTATTACATACTGTTATGTTTTGAACACTATGCTAGGTATTAGAGATGCAAAGACCAAAATGAAAGAGTCCTTGACATTTATGATCCTATGTGTTCAGTTCAAGCACAACAGCTTACATGAGGTCATTCTTGATGTCATATCCAAGGCCAAAATTACCTTAATTTATTTTGAATGTATGTTGCATTTACTTATGTGTTCACAGTATGATAAATTCCTTGAGGGTAGTAATTATTATTATTATTATTATTATTATTATTATTATTATTTTTATTTTTATTATTTTTATCTTCATATCTCCAGCATGTAACACAGTTCCTGGTATTAGTAGATACTTTACAAAGTCCTAATTAATTGATTTCTTGCAAGACAAAAACCTCCCTTCACCTGCTACCTTTCCCTATGCTATTTGAAAATTACATAATTTCAGAATTGAAAGGGTTTCAGGAGCCATGTGTCTCAGGTAATACAGGAAGCCACAATCATGGTTTTCTGTACTTGTACATACTAGCACATACCTACATATGTACATACCCCTGTACATACTTGATAAGCAAGTTCTTTGAGGACAGAAGGCTTTTTGTATTTAACTTCCATTGTTATTTGGTTGTGATGGCGGTGGTTTTGCCTTTGCAACTCCAATTCCTGGTACTGTTATCATAATACAGTAGATGTTTAATGGATGCTTATTGATCTATCTATTGATTGGCCAATAAGGCCCCATTGTTTAAAAGCTTCTAGAGAAGCTTTTAAAATAGTCCGTCCTAATTTAGGAAAACAAAATCTGATTGTTAAAAAATATTTCTACATAGCAAGCCAAGGTTTGATTTTGCAACTACCATCCAATACTATTAATTCAACCTTCTAAGTCCTGGTAGAACAATTCTAATCCTCCTATATAAAATCCTTTCAAATAAAGTATCACCTTCAAATTGTTTCTTTTTGTCTCTTTTCAAACCTAAACATCCCAAGTTCCTTCAGTAGATACTCACATGTCCTAATCTAAAAACCCTGCCAGATCTTGGTCACCCTTCTTTGTATGTTTCCCAGATTCCCAGTGTCCTCTCTAAAATTTACTGCCCCGAGCTAAAGACAATACTCCATAGAGGGTCTGACCTGGGCACTCTCCAGTGACACTATTCCCTCCCTAGTTCTGAAAACTATATATCTTTTCACGTAGCCCAAGACTGCAGCAGTTTCTCTGGCCATTGTGTTATACTAAGCACCTTAGAACCATAGATCTAGAAGAGTTCTCAGGGTAGCCAATGAACTAGTATTTGCCATATACAGGGAAGCTTTTCCAGTTCAAATTCCCCTTGATATCTCTGTTTATAGAGGTCTTCCCAGTTTCATCTAAAAGTGTCCATTTGGTCATTTCTTATGGAATAACAATATTACATGACTTTCATGTACCACAATTTGTTTAGCCACTCCCACACACAGCCTATTTTCAGTTAGAGCAAAAATATCTTATGAGAAATATAGTTATTCTAGGAATAAATAATATTCATTGGAAAGCCAGGAAGGTTTTCATTACATTTATTTTACATTTATTCTTTCTGAATAATTGGATAGCTCCCTTAATGGAGTACACCAACTCAGACAAATGTGAGCCATTTTATACTGCTTCCTTTAGAATTTCCCACCTTGTTCCCCATTGACTAGGTACAACTTCCCAAATTGTCCACGTCATGCTTCCCTCAAACAGCTCTAAGGCATATGTACAAGCCTCTAACCCCTCACCTGATCAGAAGTCTGGCCCTGCTGGATCACAGCTCTGATCAGAACCAGTCACCTCTTACCTACATTCTACTATCCATGATAGGAGCACTTTTAATTATGTGAAAACAAAATTCCTCCTATCATTTCCCACAACCCTTTATAAATATTCTTGTGTGTTGGTCTTTCTTTGACTTCTGTGGGTTATAGGCCTAGTAGAGGAATAACTGAGTCAAAGGACATGCATAGTTTAGTGACTTTTGCAGCACAATTTCAAATTGCTTTTCAAAATAGGTAGACAAATTCACAGCTCCACCAACAATGTTCTAGTGTGCTTTTTTTCTTCTTTTACCATCATTTTCCTTTTGTCATCTCTGCTATTCTGATAGATATAGTATGTAACCCCAAAGCTGTTTTAATTTTTATTCTCTATTTATTAGTGACTAAGAGAGTTTTTTGTTAAGGTTGTTCACAGCTTGGATTTTGTCTTTTGAAAACTGCCTATTCATGTCAAGAGAACAGCTCTTATTTTTATAATTTTGAATCTGTTCTTTGTAATTTTGGATATGACCCATGATGTAATTGGTCCTCTTCAAGAGTGCAGGATGAACAACAACAACAAGGGTTCTAGATAAGGTCTCTACACAGAGAGAAGGACTTTCAGAACAGGTGATGTGAGTTAAATCTTGTCACACATACTTCTTAGATGTGGACCTCATGACTCTTATTATCTAAGTTTAAGCTTACTCCTCCCATGGACAGTGTGGTTTTTTTTTTTTTGAAAGAGCGAACCATGTTCTTAGGAGAAGGTTTTCTATTACTGTTTCTATCATGTTACCTGAGTAGTAGTTGCTGCCCTCTGGGGACTCAATTTGCCAATTCAAAAAGAAGTTGGGAAACACTGCTATTATTATTTTTATTATTATTTCTCCTTCCTCTTCCTCCTCCTCTTCTTCTTTCTTCCCCTTTTTATTTTATTATTCCTATTTCAAAAACAGGTTTTTAACAAAGCCCATTGGGTTTTAAATGGAGCTTAAACCCAAATCATTCTAGTTTTCATTATATGGCCAATAATGGCCCCAGTTCCTGCCTCTCTGGCTCATTGTTTAGGTTTTGATGATTTAGAATGAATGTAAGTAGCAATTTTTTCTATTCTGGCCAGAAACTCTGAGGGGCATTTTCTTTGTGTTATCTTTCAAATTGGAAAATATACCCATTTGAGTCAGTGCAACCTATTTTTGGATATCCAATTCTTTGGACTTTTCCCTGTCTTTAACCACAATTTACCAAGCTGGAATAACATGAATCCACCTCTGTATCAAAATGATAAAATGAAAATTATTGTTAACAACAAATGGTAACTTTGGTCACACAATTCTTTCACACAGTAATATTACTGGATCTTGAGCATCTCTCCTTGTCCTGGGTCCCTCTTCTCACCTTCTCCACCCCACCTTTGGGGTAGAGAAAGGTGTTCACCACCTTTTGCATGTTTCAGGTCAACTTGATCAAGGATTGAAGGCCTCAGCTCTTACTCCTAACTCTATCTCCATCCTTTGAGTTTCAAGTGTTGTCAATGTTTATACTCAGTTTTTGCCCATACTTAATTTAGGGGAGATGCTAGAATAAGCAGATGTCCAGTTTCAGTTGGTTCCTTGAGTGATAACTAAAATAGCAAGTCTAAAACTTCACTTTTCACAGTAAGATTAGAGCAGAAGGGTAGAGTGCTAGGTGGTATGATGGGGAATATTATCTATAGTTGTCAAAGAGATACAAGCTTGAAGGTATAGCATACTTCCAATTAAGGCAGGAGCAAAGAAAGAAGCCTTCTGGGATATTTTTACAGGTCTTTTTTAGAGTCACTGAAGACTTAACCAGAACATTTAGTGACTTTTAACATCATTTCCTTTCACACTGAGTAAACAGGATTAGTCATGTCTTTTCAATTGCTACTAACACCAAAGGAGTTGGTGGGGGGGAAAATAATTGGAATAAAAAATGCTTATTTTCCCCTTAAAACTGAAGGATAAAAAGTTATGTGTGAATATAAAAGTAAATGCATTATGTAAAAGGATCAATTTGTCCTTTGCTTTCATGCTTCAAATCAACTTTCTCCTAGTTATTTTAATATACATATTTTAACAGTTTTAGATTTAAGAATCAGTCCATCTGTCCTCTCCCTCTCCCTTTCCCTGTTCCTCTCTCTCTCTTTCCCTACTCCTTTCAATTATACTAAATTTTCTTTCTTTCCACTTTGGGCTGGTTCATTTTGTACATGTGCTTTTCAATTATAACAATTTTGTGGGCAGAATTTTTCAGAAAGGATAATCTCTCAATAAGAAAGACTCAAAGCCAGGCATTCCTTGTTTATCTTTCTCTATAATGTGTGCCCTTTACAGCTATCCAAAATTAAGTCCTAAAATATAACACTTTCTCAATTATTAATGTAAATAAAGAAAGAAGTCTATATGTATGCATGCCTGTGTGTATGTATGTATGTATGTATGTATGTATGAACATATGCGTATACACACTGGGATGAAAAATATACAGGGAGTATGAAAGAAGAAAGGAGAAGAGGAATACATTAAATCAATTAATAACTGAGAATTTATAAAACACTTACTATGTACCAGATGCTGTGACAATCACAAGCAATATAAAGACAAAAATAAAATAGTGAATGATTTCAAAAGGTTTATATTTTAACAGGAGAGACATTTCATATATGTGTGCAAGTAAATTATACATATAAACACATATGTCTATATGAATATGCACGTGTGTATACTCTACAATGAACAATAAATATAAGAAAACCTCAGAAAGGGGCTGGGGGACAGGAAGCCATACCCAAAAAGATGGTACTTGAACTGAGTCATTAAATGAATCAAGGATTCCATGAGATGGAAAGAAGGAGA
The DNA here is from genome assembly GCA_028646515.1 of Pseudochirops corinnae. Lineage (NCBI taxonomy): Eukaryota > Metazoa > Chordata > Mammalia > Diprotodontia > Pseudocheiridae > Pseudochirops > Pseudochirops corinnae. Next base: position 10,760 of record JAQQSV010000522.1, read on the forward strand.
AGATAGAAAATATTTCAGTCACGGAGGGGATGGTGGAAGACAGCGCAAATTTAAGGAGACAGGAATTGGAGCCTTTTCTTTGAAGAGCAAATAAGTACATATGACTGGAATGTAGAGTTTGTATAGCCGATTGATATGTAAAAAGATTGGAATTGCAGGAAAGGACTAAGATGTGAACAGTCCTCAATTCCTAACTGAGCAACTTAAAATTATTCCAAAAGGTAATAGGGCACTTCGACAAGTCAGTGAGTTAGAGAATGTCATTGTCAGATGTGTACTTTGGCAATCATGTGGAGGATGGGATAGAGAAATGAGAAACTTGAAGAAGGGAAAATAATTGTCCAGGGAAGTCAGTGGTCATGAGGGACTGAACTAGGCTGGCAGCTTTATGAATAGAGGGAGAGAGAATAGAAGATAGGGAATGGACTTGTGGTTTCCCTAATATAGGGAGTCCTTGACTGAGAAAACTCTCTCTACTAATGTAAATACTTTCTCTGAAACCTATACTCTTAGTGAACCATCCAAAGAACTGACCAGTTAAGTGATTTGACTAGAATCACAAAACTTGTATGTTACAGAAGTGAGACTGGTTGAGTGGCTGTTTCTTTTTGCACTACACTAATATCTCTTTTCCATTGTGACTAGAGAAAAGATAATAGGTAGATAAGATAGATGATAGAAGATAGATAGATGATAGATAGATAGATAGGTAGATAGATAGATAGATATAATAGATGGATGAATATATATGGGTATATAGACATAGAAATGAGAAACAGAAAGAAGAGTAACCAGTAATCCTAATGATTTCTCCATAGCTGATTTACCCATTTTTTTAGAGGCTCTACTCTTGCTATTGCAACTTCATGTTGAAGCTAATCTAAAACTAGGGCTTTCTACTTCTTTATTCTCATTTTATAACTAATTTATCTTCTATTGTATTCAGGTGACCTTGATAATGTCCTTTAATCCCCTTCTCACATGAAAATTTTCATCTGCAACATGTTACAGTCTCCTTATACCTCTAAAATCTTTATTTTGTCATGTGTGATATTTGTACAGAGCCTGGCACTTTTGTTGTTGTTCAGTCATTTTTCCATCATGTCCAATTCTTTATGACCCCATTTGGGTTTTCTTGGCAAAGAAATTGAAATAGTTGGTCATTCCCTTCTCCAGTTCAATTTACAGACAGGAATATGAGGCAGAGCTAAGTGGCTTGCCCAGGGTCACACAGTTAAGTGTCTGAGGCCAGATTTGAACTCATAAAAATGAGTCTTCCTGTCTCCAGGCCCTGCACTCTACCTACTGTTTCATGTAGCTGACTGACCTGGCAGATGTTTGATGCTTTATAAAAGTTTGTTGAATTTTTTGAGTTTTTAAAAAATTTATTCTAATTTAAGCGATATTGGGGGGCGGAGCCAAGATGGCGGTGTAGCAGCAGCAACATATTGCAGCTCTCACATAGCCACCCCAAAATACCCATAAAATAGGACTCTAAATCAATCCTAGAACTCCAGAATGCACACAAAGGTACTTCCCACTAAAGTCAACTTGGCTATGAGGAACCATATCAGCACTGCGAACCGAAACCAGCCTGGCCTGAAGCCGCGGGTGTGCCCCAGGGGCGGCTGGATGGGAGGAGCAGAGGAGTCTCTCTGGTAAGTGGATTAGCACCAGCTGCGAGCAGCTCAGTGGGACTTGCGAATTTGGGAGGGAGGAACAGTGGGGCCGAAAGGCCTCCAGAGTGGAAAAGCAAAAGGCGGAGGTTTTGCACCCGCCTCTGCGTTGCAGCTTCCTGCCTGTGGCCTGCAGACAGCAGGGGGCCTAAGCGATTGTTCTGAAGTCAGTGCTCTCGCATTGAGCGGCCTGGATCCAGATCCCCGTCTTGGGCCTCGGTCTCGGAGTCTTCACTATCCAGTCAGCCAGAAGTAAGTAGGAAGGGTCCCAGCACCTTCCTGAGAGCTACGCAGCCAAGAGGATCCCAGTGATTTGGGACAAAGCTTTCCCTTCTGGAAGCAGAGCCCCACAGAGATTTAAAAAAAAA
>JAQQSV010000522.1:21911-33885 GCA_028646515.1 Pseudochirops corinnae
TCCTGGGTTATACTGATTGTGTTTCTACAGTATTCAAATTGTTTCTTCTTGGTAGCTTGTAATATTTTCTCCTTGATCTGGGAGCTTCAGAACCTGGCCATAACATTCCTAGGAGTTTTCTTTTGGGGATCTTTTCAAGAGGTGATCAGTGAATTCTTTCAAGTTCTATTTTGCCCTCTGGTTCTAAAATATCAGGGCAATTTTCCTTGAGAATTTCCTGAAGGATGATTTCTAGGTTCTTTTTCTGATCACGGCTTTCATGTAGTCCAATGATTTTTGAATTGTCTCTCCTGGATCTATTTTCCAGATCAGTGGTTTTTTCAAGGTGATATTTCACATTGTCTTCTATTTTTTCATTTGTTTGGATCTGTTTAATAGTATCTTGATTTCTCTTAAAGCCATTTGCTTCCATTCGCTCCACTCTGAAGGAATTATTACCTTCGGTGAGCTTTTGAGATTCTTTTTCCATCTGGCAAATTCAACTTTCTAAGGCGTTCTTCTCCTCATTGGCTTTTTGGTCTCTTTTGCCATTTGAGTTAGTCTATTTGTTAAGGTGTTATTTTCTTTCTTTCTTTTTTTTCTTAGCACAGGAAAAGTTTTATTTAGCTGAATGCCTAAGACTAAGCTATTATAGTTTAATAAATTTTCCAGTTAATGGATTGTTTTGTTTTGTTTTTCCATTGACTTGTTTATTTACTTTTAGTTTACAAGATTCAGTTCCACAATCCCTTGATTTTCAAATTTTCTCCCCTCCCCCCCCCATGGTGGTGTGCAATCATGTATAGGATCTGCAAATACTTTCACATTGTACAAGTCTGATTGTATGGAAGGGTTGTAACCAATGAATGAACAATGGGAAAAAAAGAAACAAAATAAGATGTTATTTTCTTCAGTCAGATTGTTGACTCTTTTTTCATGATTTTCTTACATCATTCTCATTTCTCTTCCCAATTTTTTCTCCACTTCTCTTATTTGGTTTTCAAAATCCTTCTTAAGCTCCTCTATGGCTTGTAACTAGTTTACATTTTTCTTGGAAGCTTTTGTTAAAGAAGTTCTGACTGTGTTGTCTTCTTCCCATTCCATACTTTGATCCTTTTTGTCCCCCAAAAAGGAATCTAAAGTTGGATTGCTGAGCTTGGTTTGCTTCCTCTGCCTGCTCATGTTGCCAGTCAATTAATTTGATTTTTGAGCCACAGTAGATCTCTGCTTCCCCAGGGGGAGAGCTTTGTCCAAAATTGCTGAGGTTTTTGCAACTGCCGGAGCTATTAGAAGGCTGCCATCTCTGCAGCCCCCACCTGCTTTGGCTCACTGGTCATACACCTCAGGACCACCACCCAAGATCATGATCCAGATCCAGGCAGGTTAATGCAAGAGCACTTAGCCCCTGAATGAGTCCTTGAACCCTTTGCTATCTACAGGCTGAGAGCTCAGAAGCAGCTACGTGGAGATGGCTGCAAGGCTACTACTTCTGCTGCTTTCTTGCCATGGGGGCTGGTGGCCAGACCTGCTTCTCTCCCCCAAATTTAGCTGAGTTCCACTAACCTTTCACTTTGTCCTTGTTTCTTATGTGTTGATAATTGTGGAAACTGCCACAGCTGCTGGTGATCCACTCTCCTGAAAGCTCCAGCCACAGCTTGTCCTGGCAACCCCAGGGCTACAGTCGTGGTTTCAGGCTGGGCTGGTTTCAACTCCCAGCACTCTGTAATGGGCCCTTCCTATCTGCCTGCCGGGCTGCCTTCAGCAGGAGCCTTGTTTCTCTGTCGTTTTATGGGTTCTGGAGCTCTAAAATTTGTTTAGAGTCATATTTTATAGTTATTTAAAGTGGTTATGGGGGGAGCTGCAGAGTTCTCCTGCTTCTATTCCCTCACTAGATGTTTTTGAATGAAGGCTGAATTAGCACTTCCTGGGGATATTTTAGAAGAGATTCTCTGATGTCATTTAAATAGATAAGCTTCAAGGTTACTCCTTCTAATCTGTTATGCTCTAATCTCAGGCAACATCTTTCATCATCAATAACAACTAACATTTATATTGCATTTACTATCTGCCAGGCACTGTGCTAAACACTTTTAAAAAATTATCTCATTTGATCCTCACAATCATCCTTGAAAGTGGGTTTTGTCATTATCTCCACTTTACACATGAGGAAACTGAGGCAAACAAAGGTGAGGTGACCTGACAAGTGGCACACAGCTTACTGTCTAAGGCCAGATTTGAACTCAAGTTTTTCTGATTCCAGGCCTGGTTCTGTAGCCATTGTACTACCTAGCTGCATCTAGGGAATCATCTTTAACATCTCTCACTTTCAAATATTACTCACTTACCTCAAGAAAAATTCTCTCAATCTCTCTCTCTCTCTCTCTCTCTCTCTCTCTCTCTGTCTCTTTCTGTCTCTCTGTCTCTCTGTTTCTCTGTCTCTCTGTCTGTCTCTCTCACCTCTTTTTCTCTTATCTTATGTCTTGATTTAAAATTTATCAAAAACCGTTCCTGATAAGCGAAAGTCTATATATTATGGTCTGGAGATGCTCTGTTTGGAAAAAAAAGCTCACCTAAGGGGTTCTTTAGTGAAGAGCTGTAGCTCACAAGGCACAGTTTTAACTTTATAATACTAACATAATAAACCACAAGTAATATTCTTACATATATTTATTCCATTTATAAGCTTTCCCATTTCATTTTATAGGATTCCTAAATTATTCATTCAGCTGAGTCACAGTATAGACCAAACCACAGAGATTAAATGAAAAGGTTTAACTTTTAGGTTCCATTTGTATTCTTTTTTCCTTTTGTAATATTTATCTTCTATCAAACAAATTCATCCTTTTTACATATATAAAAGAGGTACCTTTTTCCACATTCTCTGGCCTTCCAACTGCTCAGGGGGCATTTTGCAATTCATTTTATTAAATCATAAAAATGTAGTACCTCGTGCTAGAATGTATTTTAACTAAAAAAGCTTTACTGATCACCTAGATCCTAAAAAGAAAAAGAAAAAAAAAATAGCTTCACATGCCATATCCATTTAAGTAAATTGATAGGCACTTTTTTCATGTATTTTGTGCAATGAAGATCAAGTAGCTTGATTGTGAAGATCAAAGGGTTGGGATGATGTGACTCATTGTTAAACTTTAAAGGAGATTTTGAATTAAATATCATAATGGAAGTGTAGTGGCAAAAATATTATCTGTCACTGATCTGTGTATGTCAATCTTATTTCCTTCCCAACTACAGAATGGTTTTCATCATACTTTAAAACAATGTTACCATAAAATTTCTGTAAGTGAAAAAAAGTATCATATCATAACTGACACTTCAAATGGTTGATTTCAGCCTTAATCAACTTCACATTCTCTTCACTGTTTGTTTTGTGTTGTATTGTTTATTTTGGCTACATTTAGACTGTAAATTCATTTTGACTATCTTTTACTCTACTCACACAAACACATGCACAGACACACATCTCTGTTACTCTCTCCTTCTTGGGCTCTATATCACTTTTGGCTAGAATAAATTAAAAGATGTGGGGGTTCAGATTATCGCTCTCAACCAAACTATAAATATAGCATTTTTAATTAACCAATCCATAGCTGAGCTTAATTACTGGAAGTCAAAAAAACTGTAAGAACCATCTGGGTCAGATATTTTAGCCCTTTATTATAATTTTTTTCCACTTAAAGATTTACTTGTCCCTAAAAAAGTTTCGGTAAAAAAAATCTACATATGTATGTATGTATGTATATTGTATAAATGTGTATGCACACACGCGTATGTTGTGTACCTATATAGGCACAAGAAATTATATATTTATATACATATATTTACACATATACTTATGTATTTATCTATATGTTTAGATATTTGCATATATATTTTAACAAACTTGTGAGATTCAGTGACGCTATACTTGATCGATTTTACTTGCTAGTCAATAAACATTCATTAAGCACCTACTCTGTGCCAGGCACTGAGCTTAGTACTATGGATGCAAGAATGGGGAAAATTCACCCTTAAGAAAATCACAGTCTAGTGGGGGTACTTGTATGTACTCACAGGATCTCTGACGTAAGAGTTCAAAGGGCTCTCAGATACTATCTTAGCCTACATGAAATGTGTATTAAGTAGCAAAGCCTCCATTCAAACCCAGATTCTTTCACTCAAAATCTAGTGATTTCCACCTAATCACATTTTTTCTTTAATTTGTTAAAAGCATCTTGGATTTAGAGTTAAAAGAGGCCATGGGGGGTCTTCTAATTAAGATCTCTCAATTCTTAGATAAAGACAGTTACCTAAGTGACTTGCCAAGTCTCACTGGTGGTAAGTGGCAGTGGAGAGATTTGGACATAGGCTCTTTGACTCTAAATCCAGGATTCTTTCCCTTGTACTGTTGTGCATCCTCTGCTAACCATCCAGTTAAAAAAAGGGATAACTACTCATCTATCTATAAAAGCCGAGAATCTTAGACCTGGAATTTGGATAAATCAGTTAACTAACTCTCTGGACTTCTCTTTATTTATCTTTTCTATTCGGAGGAGTTTATAGTTGTTGACTTCTAATTTCATTTGGACTCCAAATGTAATATACTCAGTCTATAATCTAAGTCTAAATGGTAGGATTAAAACTCCCATCAGGATAAGAAAGCTCAGAAAATATCTTGTGTCAAACTTCCACATTTTAGAGATGAAAAAAAAAAAAAACCTGAGCATAATTCATTGAAGTGACTTATCCAATATCATTTAGAAAGGCAGCTACAGAGTAGCAGACACTAGGTTTGTAATCATATCTCTAACAATGTTACTTTCAAAGCCCCACTTTAAGTTCACTTAATTTTATTGAATTTAGGGTTATCCTAGGACATCTGAGATGAATGATCCAAGCACCTATGGGCTTCACTTTTGTCATCTATGAGATAAAGGGGTTTGCCTAGATCAGAGGTATGGAATCTGCATCCTCGAGGCCACATGTGGCCCTCTAGGTCCTGAAGTACAGCCATTTGACTGAATCCAAACTTCACAAAACAAATCCACTTAATAAAAGGATTTGTTCTTTAAAACTTGCACTCAGTCAAAAGACTGCACTCAAGGATGTAGAAGGCCACATGTGGCTTCAAGGACACAGGTTCCCATTCCCTGGCCTAAATCAAGAGTTGTTAACCTGAGATCCATTTTTTTAATATTGTGATAAATGAATCACAATATATTTGGTTCTCCTTGTAATGCCGTGCATTTTATATTTCACATTTTAAAACATTATTCTGGGAAGGGATCCACAACACACTACACACACACACACACACACACACACACACACACACGCAGATAATTCTTTCCAGCATTGTGAACTTATGCATGTTATGTGAGTTCAGTGGAAGAGTCAGTTCTTTGGAATCAAATCTCCTCATTAATCCCCACCACTGCTCTCTACCAAATCATTCATTCCCCAAATTTAGCATTTGGGGGTTATTATTATCTTCTAAGCTTAACATATGTTTAATATCCTTTCCAAAATGTAAATCAGTTGTTTTATTTTTTTTTCTGTTTGTCCTGAAACTTTTGTACACCTCTGATCAAAAGTTGAATTGAATCTAATTTCAGATCACCAGCAACTCCTTGTGAGTCATCATTGTTTGCTAAGGATGCTGACAAATTTTTCTCCCAAATGAATCTATAGATATCCTTCCCCAGAAAGCTTTTGGTTGGACTGAAAGGAAAGTCTCTTTGTTTATTTGCTGACTCCTTTTACTAGTGCCCTGGAGTAGAAGCCTAGAAACTCACACAGCAATTACCCAGGAGGGGCCATGCCTCCCTAGTGCAATAAAGAGGAAGCATGAAATCTGATTCAATCATGGGTTATCTTTTTTTTTTGTTGTTTTCCATCTATATTTTTTACATACATTAAATGTCTGTAATTGTAGAATCAAAGACCTGCTTTAATGCTAGAGGAGAGCTCCTATTCCTCTGCTTTAGGAGGAAAAACATTTACAAATAATATACTGAAGTTTAAGAATTTAAATGAATACAACTAAAACAATACTTGTAATAAAATAATAAAAGGATATTGCTGTTTCATATCCCAGAGCTTAGGCAATATTTTACCCAAGATGGTTTTTCTGTGAAGTGAGTATTTGCTTATGTTGGATAAAACATTCTGGTAAGTCTAAATGAATTTTTATGAACTGTTTTGCTCTACCTATATTATATTGTTTTGTCCCCAGAGGGTTAACATAATAAAGGTTTACTTTTTGTAGGCTACCCTTTACAACCCTCTTTCTTTCTGTCTTTTTTTAAGTTGCAAATTATTTTGCTGTTTTATGGGAAGAATATTGTTTGGTTTTCCCAAGTTTTGATTGTAATGCTTTGGAACATTGAATTTAAACAGAATATATTGTCCCTTTGTTGCTCCTTTCTTTTTAGTGATTTGATATTTTGTAATAGAAGAAAAGCATCTATCTTCATAGGTAGTGTATGAAAATTATACAAATCTAAGACTGTTTTGATTTCTTCCCAATTGTTTTCAAGGAAACTGTCTGATTGATACTCATTGGGGTGGAAAGAATATTGAATTAGCAGGAAGAAAATTTAGGGTTCTAGCTTCATGTCTTTTATTTATTATACATGTGATTTTGACCAAGTCATTTTCCTATTCTGAGACTCAATTTCCTTATTTAGAAGAGGAAGGAGTTTAGCTAGACAATCCATTTCATATCCGTTTATCAATGTGAGTGTATAAATACATTTATTAATATGACACTCAATCTATCATCTGCCTATCACACTCAAGGAACTGAGGTCACTATCATCAGAGATACCAAGAAAAATACCTCTTTACCAAATGAATCTTAAAGAGTCAACTAGGAAGATAAAAGGACAGCAAGGTAGCACAGTGGATAGAGTGCTGGGCCTAGAGCAGTGGTTCTCAACCTTCCTAGTGCCACGACCTTTTAATACTTGTATGTGGGCGTATCTGCATGTGTGTGGACTCACCTGGAGATGGATAGAAGAGCGGTGTCTCAGTTCCTAAGACCATCGGAAATATGCGTTTTCTGATGGTCTTAGGTGACCCCTAGGACCCCTGTGAAAAGATTGTTCAACCCCCCAAAGGGGTTGTCACCCACAGGTTGAAAACCACTGGCCTAGAGTCAGGAAGACCCTCTTTCTGAGTTCAACTCCACCTTTGGACACTCACTAGCTGTGTGATCCTACACAAATCACTTAAACTTTTTTACCTCAGTTTCCTCATATATAAAATGAGCTGGAGAAGGAATGAGAAATCACTCCAGTATCTTTGCCAAGAAAACCCCAATGGGCAAAGAGTCAGACATGAAAAAAACTAAACAACAACAAGGAGATACAAAATGTACTCAAGTTTAATATAAGGGAGACTGTTAACATATAATAAAGAATGGTGCAAAGTACTATGCTAATTCAAGTAGGTACAAAGTATGTACAATTAAAGGAATATAGGAAGACTTCATGGTAGAAACGGCATTGGAACTTTGTCATAAAGAATGTGTCATGAAGAATTATATTGGCAGTGCTGGAAGGGAAGGTGTAGTAGGACGTAGGAATGTTCTATGCAAAGACACAAAGAATGGAAACTTTGTGTATATTGGTTGAAAGTTAAATTATCTAGTTTGGCAAGACTATGGGGTTAGTGAAAGACAAGTGGGACAAAAGGTCAGAAAGGTAAGAAGATTGTTATATCATGGGTTTGGTTAATGCCAGGTGAAGGATGTTTACTTTTTTTCCATAGGTAATAGGAAGTTATTGAAGGATTAAAACAAGAATGTGACATATATAATCAGAGCTATACTTTAGGAAAACTAATATAGAATGTATATTTAGAATATGTGCTCCAATATGTAATTGGAAGAGAAAATAGACTAGAGAAAGTCTATTGAAATAGTACAGCTTAGTAGGCAAGGGATTGATATAGCATTATGAGCCCAAAATAGTAATTGAGAGATGTGTGTAAGAAAGGTATAAAAGGAATGAACAATTGACTACATATTAAAGTAAGTGAAAGCAAGAAGTATTTTTTATTGTGAACCTAAGTAATTGAAAGGAAAAGGAAAAAGAAGTTCAGGAGGAAAACTATCATATTATGAAAATAATGATTTAGAATTATTGGTGGAACATTCAAGTGAAGATATCAAAGAAACAGCAATATGCTCATGTGGAGCCTTAGAAGAGAGACCATTGGGAGTGTTTTATATGGAGAGGTTATTTGATGCTTTAGGAGTAGAAGAGATTTCCAAAGGACAGAGTGTAAAGAGAATCAAAAAGACAGCTGAGAACAAGGACAGAGGGAAATAGGAAAGTGAGTAAAGGAGATAGAAGTCATATGGGAAGAAGGAGTTTAAGAGACACTTCAAGGACTGGATTTTTAGAGATTCACTTTTGTATCAACACTTAGCTAATCCTCTGACGCAAGTCAGAGCCCTAGCTCTCTCCATTAAGAAGTCAAATGTGACTGTGGGAGTAACATATGGAGGCATATACCTAAATACAAACATTCCAAACTCAATTTGCAAAGACAATTAATTTGTTCTGCAAGTCTTTCATCAGTGGAGCTTGCCACACCAATAACAAAATTTACAGTACCTGATGTTTGTTTAAAGACTTCCATAAACCCAAAAGTCAACCTTTTTTTTTTTTACTTTTCAATAGCACTGTTAGAAAATTTGTTTGTTTGCTAGTTTGTTTTTTGTTATACCAAACCTGAATTATCTTTGTCATTTCTATCCATTGATACGATTTATGGTCTGGTTCCATTCTCTCTGGTTTAGAAAACACATTGCTCTTTCTTAAATATGACAATCATTCCAATACTTAAGACAGTTGCCATATACTATGTACTGCCTGTGACCCTTCTCTTCTTCACATTAAACATTCCCAGTTCTGGGCTCTGTATGAAATGGTTCTGGAATAAACAGACTATCAAATACATCCCCGTCTCTCTTTACTCAATTGGTTTCTAGGCCACCTAGCTGTGCTAGTCACAGCAAGTGGCACTTACAATGTGGGGCATCAGGACGGCTGTCAAGTCTCTAGCAACTGGACCCCCAGGAGCTGCCGGCAAGTAATGGGCCCACAGGAGATCCGAGGGACAATGGATTTCATTCAAGGTCAGGGGAAGGCTCTAAGAAGAGCAATCACTGGCGTGCTCAGTTTTCAATTTTCATAATTCAGACCTCACAGAGACATAGTATGGGAAGAAACTTAATGAAGGGTTTAAAAGACAAAGGAAAAGAACTGAGAATATTACAACTTATAGCATGTAAAAAAAGGGATTTCAGTTAAGAAACTGATTCTAAAAAAAAAATAAAAAAAATAGTCTATCAAGCAGCTCCATGGTTCCCAAGTAGCTCTCGGACCAGAGGACCTGATTGGAAAGTAGTGTGAGAGGCTTTAGATAATTATTTTAAGGAGAATGGACAGGAGAGTGATTCTGGTTCCATATTTGCAATTTATAATGTCATGAAAGTGTGCTTAGCAGACAAAACAGATCTTAAAGAAATATTGAGTATCATGGGTGAGAGCAAAGGCAGTGATCAGGAAGAGATCACACCTCCTGAATTTGTGGGAGAAAGACCCTCGAAAGGAGAAAAACCCCTAAAAAATACCAAACCTCTTAATCTCACTCAGTGTCCATCTTTTAATTCCACATGTGGACCTGAAAAACCTGGGAAGCCTAATGGCTGTCCCACCACAGTTTCAGAATTATATATACCTTATGAAAGAGGAAGGACAGATATTACAAGAAATGGGATTTAAAGGCTGCAATTTGTTAGCATACCCTGTTATAACAGATGCCCAGGGTAATAGGCACTTTATTTCCTCAGCCTATAAACATTGTTACGGATTCTCAATATGCAGCCCAAGCAACTCAAAAGATAGAAACAGCCAATATACATAGAAGTAAAACTCAGCATAGCTCACATCCTTTTTACATTATGCATGTTTGTTCTCATACTGGTCTTCCTGGACCACTTTTTAAAGGAAAATCACATAGCTGATCAAATCCTTGTGGGATCATTAGAATTAGCAAGGAAATCCCATCATAAATTTCACCAATCTGCTAGAATGCTTGCATTGATATCACTAGAGAACAAGCTAGACACACAGTTAAAAGTTTTCCATCATGTGTTATTTTCAGTCCCTCCATACTGAAGGGTGTAAATCCCTGTGGACTGTTACCCAGTGAAATTTGGCAATCTGATGTTACTCATTATTCTGTTTTTGGGAGGATGAAATATACACATGTAACCATGGACACATATTCAGAGTTTACATGGGCAACTGCTGTGTCTGGAGAAAAAAACCTCTCATGTTCAAGAACATCTTATTACATGCTTTGCTGCTGTGGGTGTGCCAAAACAATTAAAGACTGACAATGGGCCCACTTACACCTCAAAAAACTTTGCTGAATTCTGTCTTCAATGGGGTATTCACCATGTCACAGGGCTTCCTTATAACCCCACGGGTCAAGCTATTATTGAAAGAAAAAACTGCACACTTAAAACTGCTCTTAAAAAACTAAAAGGAGGGACCTGGTGCATGGGCACCCCGAGACAAATTTTGGGGTTGTCATTATATGTAATAAATTATTTAACTTTAGATCATGAAAATAAAACACCAGCTGAAAAATTCTGGTGCATTACTGACCATACAATTGGAAATTCTAAAAGGTCACAGCCCCAAGCAACTGCAGTTACTGAATGAGTGATGTGGAAAAATGATAAGGGACAATGGTGAGGTCCACACTCTGTGCAAGGCCTAGGCTTTTTGTGTGTTTCCACAGATGATAAGGAGGAAGTCTGGATACCAGAAAGGACAACAAGGACTGTGTCAACAAATGCAGAGACCACACACTCTGCTCCCTCCAGACCAGAACCAGACAAAGCCAACAGCGGAGAAGGAGCCAAAGCCAAAATGAAAGCAAGTGGATCTTCCATTTTTGAGTTGTAGGACTGATCTACTTGCCATCAGGTGGATCAGCAAACCTACATTTCCTGGCACAATGACATGAACATTAAACATAGACATGGAGGGCATGCTAAACAAAATTGGATTGGACTCCTACAGAGAGGAAACCCAGAAATATGGAAAATCCCTTTGCTATGAGCCTCAATAACAACAGTTTTTGCTACTTTTGCTCCTAATGGGACATACATGAGAAAGACTGACCAGAGCTTTGTATGTGCTTATTTAGGAGAGAGGCATGCATTCATGTGAGGAAATCATAGCAATGTAAAGATCACTAAAGTTGATAAGCATTATAATGTCACATGTGTTAATTGTAAGGTTTCTGAATGTCATGATAATACTTCTTTGGGACAATTGCTATTTGTTATAAGAAGACCTAGTATGATTATGATTCCTGTGGAGAGTGAGCATTGGTTTTACTCTCTTGCTGATCATTCTATTGCTATTGGGTTTTTATCAAACAGTTGGGTTTTTATCAAAAAAAGTCAACAGTTGGGTTTTTATCAAAAAAAGAGGTGTATTTCCTGTATTGTTGTTGGGATAATTGCTTTAATTACTACTATAGTGAGCAGTGTTGCTGTGTCTGTCTCTGTCAGCACTGTACAAAATCAGATAGTACAAACCCAGTTCTTGTATGAATTGTCTGCCAATGTTTCACAAGGATTTTTGTTATAATCAGAAGTCAGTGAGAGTTTCTATAAAGCAACAACACAGATCAGAGATGATGTAATTGCTTTAGCTGCTGAGATTGAATTAATGCAAGTTAAACAAAAGTTAATATGTGATTATAGATATATGTATTTCTGTATGGGAAACAAACAATGTAACAAATCAGAATATGATGTAGCCCAAATTAGAAATCATCTCAGTGGGCTATGGGGTGACTGTAACACATCTCTTGACATAAATGATTTAGAGAATTTGGCTCACCTCATGGAATATGAAAGACAGTAGTCACTACTACCAAATCCAGAGGCACAAAACATTGT
>JAQQSV010000522.1:33985-61064 GCA_028646515.1 Pseudochirops corinnae
TAGGGGTGGTACTACTGGTTTTATGTACTTGTTTACCCATCCTTATTTCCTGTTTTTCTCACATCATTCAACAAGTTGTATATAATGTCCAACTGCATGATTCTGCCCATAGCCTTATAAATAAATAATATGGGGGAGAAGCAGAGAAGTTCCAGGAGTCTCCCAGGCTCTGCTAATGGAATGTTCCCCTCTCCTATAAATAAATAAATTGGGGGAGATGTAGTAGACTAGACTTTCAGGGATCCCCCAGCCCCACTAATGAAATGCTCCCCTCTTCTTTGAGGTCACTAGGCAGATATGCAGGAGGAATATAATCTTGTTTGTTGGTGCCTCTGTTGGTCCTACGAATAACTAAGGAAAATTCAGGATAGTCAATTAGTAAGTCTTGTTTGTGACTCCTTGTTTGTTTGTGCCTCTGGACACAGTCCTAGGATGAAGTCTTAATGAATAATTAACCTTAGGTGGGGGTAGGGAGTGGTCCAAACCAAAGGAGGGTCCTTGCATTCTGGTTACATAAGAATTTCTGTTATAGGAATATAAGCCTCATAAGTTTCTTGTATCTTGGGTCTGTATGAAATGGTTCTGGAATAAACAGACTATCAAATACAAAAAACAAAAACAAACAAGCAAACAAAAACATCCCCATTTCCTTCAACAGATCCTTATTCATCTTCCTGATGTCATGGTCCACTTCAAGAACGAAGGTCAAACAACAACAGCACCAATATTTCAGGGACAGAATCAAAGTCTTTCATCATGATCATTGCCTTCATGTTATCAGTGTCCTTTGTAAGACATGGTGACTAGAAAGAAACACGATACTTCAGATGTGAGCTGACCAAGGCAGAATACAAAGGAATCATCTATCATTGCTTGTTGTTGTAAGCTAGGTGACCTGCTATGGCCCAAAGGCACATTAGCTTCTTCTCCACTGCCACATCTTCCCAAGGCAACATTTTCAACTCATGGTTCACTGAAGCCCCTAAATATTTTTAGAACAATTGGTGTCTAGTCATGCTTTCTTCATCTTATACTTAGGAAGGTGATTTTTTTTCTCCCACATATAGTACTTGCTCTGAAGGTACTCTCCTAAGCTAACTCTTTCTTACCTGTGGCTACAGGATGTAGGATGCACAGAGGCCACACTCTGGTAAAAACTTCTGGACAGATGGGTTAAACCAGGTTGAAAGTAACCAACAGGCTTCAAACCTGTCAGTGAGCTATGCAGATTCAACCTTAATTAAATTCCTTAATTTATCCAAATGTCATTTTCTATGGTACTAAGATGATAAAATATGTTCTGCAAGAATTTTTCCAAAGTCAATACTAAGAAATGGAATTTCCCAACATTTTCTTTGAATAAAACCTTTTTCTTTGAATTAATGAAATGAGTACTTCTAGATTAGTTATAGATCCATGATTGATGAATTAGATTGATTACAAAATTTTCTTAGAAAATTGACAACTTGCAATTTTCTAAAAGTTAAAGGATAATCTTTGATATAAATAAATCCTACTTCTATTGACTACGCTTCTAATAACAAAAAAAAATACTGATTTTGTTTGAATTGCCATAATATCCACTTCTGAACAAAAGTGAAATTAGAATTAGATTCATCTGGTAAAATTCATACAGACAGCTGTAAGAATGTTGTAGCCACAGCTTCTATCATCGTTTACTTCTTTTTGTTTGGTTTACATTTTAGTGGTCTCTGGGCCTCAAACATTTATGAATTGTGTGCTCCATAGATAAGTCATTTAACCTCAATCTGCCTCAGTTTCCTCAGCTTTAAAGTGGGAATATAAATAGCACTCTTCTCCAAGGACTGTTGCAAGTATCAAGTGAGACAATAATTAGAAAATGCTTAATATAGTGTTTGGCACATAGCTGGGATTTAATAAAAACTTGTTCCCTTTCTCTTTCCCTTCTCTGGGACAAAACAAGCTATGATGTCAAATCAGCATAACCATCCATGGTGACCTAGGTGCAACACAATGACAATACAAGAGGAAATCCAGGACTAAACACCATAGCTTTGCAGATATACAATACCTTCCTGCAATGATCAAGCTCTTTCTTGCACATCCTAGACTCTCTTAACATACTATTTAAAGACCAAATGTAGTACAATTTATTTGACACAAAATATTTGAACTCCTTTTTATCTGGTTTTCTTACTCCAGTGGAACTGTCAATATCACTGAATTAAACTTATTCCTACTACAGCAGAGACTACTACATCACCTAGCTGACCCTAGGCAAATGGTGAATGAATAAAAGTATTCCTTTGTACTGATGACATTGTCTATTTCAAATTTTTAATTTTATAGTTAGAAAAAATCTGAGGACTATTAACTACATGATTTCTCCAGAATCACCCAGCATCATCAATATATAAAAACATAATGTGCACATTTTAGAATCATAAATTGTGATTTTTAAATGGCAAATAACATTCAATATTTTATACATGTTATGCAAATATAGATCCTGACCACTCCTCACTTTTACATATTTCTTGTTCAATTCTTTTTTGAATCTTTTCAGAAATTCTCTATAGACCTTCCTTTAAATGTGTTAAATAGGAACTTTTCTTTTTACTCTTTTTTCCCTTCCTCACTCTATGACTGATTCACTTCTGAAAGTCCCTTTCAGAGCCACCATTTTGGATGATGTCTGTTATACCATCTCTTCTACAATACACTTGCTACTTCCTTTGTCCACTATATATCTTTCTGTGACCTTTTGGGGTAATTTTAAATGTTTATTTTTCAGAGATCTTAGTGTTCCATGACTCATATCCACATAAAACATTTTTGGAGAATATTAATGAGAGATAGCATGGCATACTGTATAGAAAGTGACCTTAGTGTGGCAAGAATTAGGTTCAAGTCAAACCTATGACATGTACTGGCTATGTGATGCTGGACATGTCAATTAATATCTTGTGTGTTCAAGATTTTTTATCATCTTAAGCCTTTTAGTTGCAGAATAGCTGGTAATTTGTTTTAATAGAAACAATTTCCTCATGAGGAATTCCTAATAACATTAAAATCACGGATTCATACAAAGAAAAAAGAAGACATTATTTTATCACAGTGAGCAGTTGGTATCATTGAAACAATATAGCAATTCCCCAATGTAGTCCAGCCTATTCATGTCCCACTTCATAATTCTTGGTCAAAAGATTTGTCTGACTGTAGAGCCCATTTGGGATATATATGCTGAATATCAATCTATAGCAGCATGTCATAAGTCGGCACAACATTTTTTTTTAATTAAGTTTTTTTTTTCACAATGAAGATGGTTAAGCTTATATTTTCCATGTTTTGTGGGTTTCATTCTAGAAGCTTTGTAGCATTACAAAACTTGACACATTTAGAATGATACCTTTTGGAAAGGACCAAGTGGAATAGCTGGCCAAAGGACATTTTTTTAAAATTGTTGTATAGGGCATCTATGTCACTGCTAAGCATCCTCAATGAATGTCTCCTTTATATCATCATTGTTATCATAATCATCCTGTCATCATAGTCAAACACATTTAGATAGTGCTGTAAGATTTGCAGGGATATTTCCTCCCAATAGCCCTATGTAATTGGTATTCTCTCATTTCACAAACAAATAAAATCAGGCCACCAGAGTTACTTTGCCTTTGATTGCACCTAGAAAGTTGTAGGGAAGGGGTAAATACCTACATTTCCTGAAGCCAAGTCTTGGCTCTTTTTGGGCATCTACCTGTCCTTACCTCAAAAGAATAAAGTCATTTCCAGTCAAATATTTCAGGTTCTTACATTATTGTAACGCCTCAGGTTGGTAATTTATTTTTTCTAAAAATTGTTTTTAAGTCAGGCTTTATATCTTCATATCTCCTAGACAGTTGTGGAAATGTGAAAATGTGATCTGTTCATGGCGATCAATTGTAAAAAATTGTCTAGTTCCTTTCCAGTTTTTCAATGAGCACACATAGAGCAGTCTTATAAAGCTTTATTTTATAGAAGAGAAAATACATGTGAATATTAATGTAGTCTGATGTCTTCATCATCACATTTTTTGCTGTTATTCATAAAATAACTCTGTGATATTTTCCATTCTCTTGGAGTCTTCTCTGCAAGTTATCTCGGAAATGAGCTGCTGATTGTACTACCTCCAGAACAGATTTCTTGTTTAGGTATTTGGTAAAGTCAAACCACATCTTTTGACTTCATTTCTTATGAAATACTTTGCCTGGTTCATATACATAGTTGTGTATTGGGAACCCAAAATATGGTAGGTAATTCCACTACTGTTAGAAGTAAAAAGAAATTACCATAAAACACTAGCAGATATTTTCAATTTTATATATATTTTTTTCCCGTTATTCCAATTTTATTTATAAATGTGCTCAATCTGATCTAGCTCAGCTGATTCTAATGCCAAGTTCTCTTCAGGATATTTTTTCCTCTTAACCACTTCTCAGTGTCCAAATGAATAATGCTACTTGTAATTTTCCATCATCCTCTTACAAATACCAAGTATCGTATTTAAAGACTTTAAATGGTGATTCCTTAAGTGGTGCATTCATTCCTTTAATTTTTTATCATCTTAAACACTGAAATGAGTGTCTAACAAAATGGTTTCTCTTTTTAATTTTTACCTGCAATGCCTTTGCCAAACAGCTGCCATGCCTCTGTGCTTGGCAAAAGGAGCAACTTTGTGGTGCTTGAGGAAGTTTCCCAATTTCTTTGACCTGCTATTGTCTCTACTATTAAACTTTTCTAAGAAAAGACAGGGATCATCAATGCCTTTAGTTTTGCCATCTCTTTTTCCGAAGGTAGATAGAATTTTTCTTCATAAGTCCAAGTATTTCTGTATATTTTTTAAATCCTCCAGCTCATCATTTCCTACATGTGAGAATGGGATACTACATGTGAGCTTGAGGCTGCAGGTTCCCCACCCCTTTACTACACTCTAACAATATTCTGACCCAATCATATGCTATTTGGGAGATTGTCTATGAGAGTTTTGCCACACAATTTTCTACATTCCTTCTATTCTTGGCTACATAGGTTTTATTTATACAGGAAAATTTTAATCTAAAATAATTAAAATTATTTATTTTACACTTCAACATTGGTCTCACCTTATAATAGGGTTTAAGGCCTGACACTACTGAATCTAGTTCCTTCGCACCTTTTCCCCTTGTTTCCTTGATGCTGACCCTCTGTTTTTCCAAACGAACCTTGTTATTATTTTTTCTGACTCAGTAAGATGTTTTTAATAATTCAGTTAGAATGGCTTTACATAAATAGATTAGTTAGGCAAATATGACATTTTTTATTATATTATCTTTACCTACCCACGCACAATAAATATTACTTCAATTATTTAGTTCTAACTTTGTCTAAATAGTGTTTTACATTTGTATTTATATAATTCCTGTGTCTATTTTGGCAGGTATCCTCATATTTTTATACTGTCTTGTTATTTTATACAGTCTAAAATGATTGATTAATATGTTTGACATGTAGTGTAGTTTCCTGTTTTTTCTCTTTTGATTAACTCTGATATTAGCTTTAACTTTGTCTAAGATCATGATTACTACCCCTGCTTTTTTACATAATAAATTCTACTCCTGACCATCATTTTATGTTTGTGTTTATCTCTTATTTTTATGGCATTTCTTGAAAGCAACATGTTATATTTGAAATTTTAATTTGCTATCAGTTTCCAATTTATAGGTAAAGTCATTCCATTAACATTCTAAACTATAATTACTCATTATATATATATATTTCTCCTTCCTATTTTCCTCACTTTCCTTCTCACCCTATTCCTATCCATCTTCACTCCTCTACTTTACTTCTACCTGCTACTTTGCCCTCCTGTTCCTTAAGCTACTCCCCCTCCAAGGATTACTACCTTATCCTCTCCCTCTACCATGTCCCATTACTCTCTTTTTCTGAATTTAGAAGATTTTTATACCCTTCTGAATATATATGTTGTTCTCTCTTTATCCCATTCCCATTAATCTACATATCTTTCTATTACCCCTCCCCCTTATCCTACCCCATAATACCTCTATCCTCTTATTTCTTTCTGGATTTAGAAGACTTTTGTACCCTTCTAGATATATATATGCATTCTTCCCTCTTTAACCGTATCTGATAAGATTAGAGTTCCAGAACTACCCACCCTCCCACATCTAATTCTTCGTTATCAATTCTTCCTCTCCGACCTCATTTGTATGAGATGTGTACTCTTTTTACCATTTCCTATATGATTTTTATTTTTTAGAATCACAAAATACTCAGTTATACTCCACTCTTTCTTTCAAACTATCCAATTACTGACAATCTTAGATAAGCAGTTTACATTTCCACGCATAAAAAGTAAACAATTTGTCCTTATTGAGTCCCTTGTAAGTCACTGATGTTTATCTTACTATTTCTCTGGGATCTTGTATGTCAAATTTTCTATTAAGTTTTGATCTTTCTGCAAGAAAATCCTGAAATTCTGTCAATTCTTTGAATATTCACTTTTTTTCCATTCAGGATTATATTTAACTTTGTTGGGTATGAATACTTTTGGCTGGAACCCCAGTTCTTTTGCTCTTTAGTATATAGTATTCCAAAACCTGTGCTCTTTTATGCTGTTAGTTCTTGTGTAATTCTAATTATGACTCTGCCATGTTTGATTTGTTTCTTTCTTGTTGCTTATAATATTCTCTACTTAACCTAGGAATTTTGGAATTTGGCTATGATATTCCTCTAACTTTTCCCCATAGGATCTCTTTTAAGTGGTGATTGGCAGACTTTTTTCTATTTCTACTTCTCCTTCTTGTTCTAACACTGCATGACAATTTTCTTTAAGTATTTCTTGCATTATTGTATCAAGATTATTTTTTGATGGTAGCTTTCAGGTAGTCCAATTATTCTTATGTTTTTTCTTTTTGATCTGTCCTCTAGATCAGTTGTTTTTCTTATGTTTCACATTCTCTTCCATTTTTTTATTCTTTATATTTTGTTTTGTTATTTCTTGGTCTCATACCTACACTGGCTTCCCTTTAACCAATTCTAATTTTCAAGGAGTCATTTTTGTCTGACTTTCCTTAAGTTTCTGTATCTCCTTTCCAGTTGATTGATTTTTGTTTCATAATCTTCATGTTTTCACTTGATTAAAAAAAATTTTCTTCAATCTCTCTTAAATTGTTTCTAAAGTCTTTTTTGAGTTCTATGAATTCTTTTTGGGCAAGTGGTCATTTGATGTTACTTTTTGGGGTAGGAGAGGTGTTTCTTTCCTTTTATTTTATTTTTTGCTTCAGTACCCTCCTCTGAAGTTGGACCCCAATCTTCTTTATTCCCATAATAACTGTCTGTGGTTGGGTGCTTTCTCCTCTTCCTGCTCATTAAAAAAAAAAAAAACAAACTGTTTAGCAGCTTGTTATTATAATCCCTTCTAATTCTAGAGTGTGGAGGATGGTACCTCTGGCTTTAGGTCCTTCTTGCTATTATTTTTTTAGCTTTGTCCTGGGCCCAACTTCTGCAATCCTTTACTCCTCCAAACCATAGCTACCCCAACACAGGCACACTATTCTGGAAATTCTCTTACTCCCTGAGAACCCTCCAGTAGCAATGACCTTCAGTTTTCCCCTCTGTCCTGGAACCAAGACCACGAAGTCAGCTCTCTTGTAAATGGGCAGAGCCAACAGTGTCCCTGACCCACTGCTTCTGCACTCAAAAATGTGTATGCTGGTTCCTTCTTGCCCAGGATCTGGTGTCCCTTGGCAGCAGAAGCTCCCTTAATCTTCCACCACTCAGACATCTGACTCCCCATCCTGTCCAGGAAGTGAAAAGTCCTGTGGTTGTGGTCAAAGCTACCTCCCAACCTAGTTGCCCCCAGGGGTCTCAAGCAGAGCTAACCTGGAAGTGTTTACACTTCACTCAGACTGAATCTCCCATCCTATGATCTTTCTTTGGACCTTCTCCTATTGCCCCAGTAGGACCACTGTTCTGCCCCAACTCCTGTGTATTTTTGCTGCTCTACATTCACCATGAGTTTCTATTTTGTCTTATTTGTGGAAAAAATCTGGAGAGTTTGGAATTTTCTGACATAATCTTCCATCTTCCCAGAATCTTCTCTTTTTCTCCATAGGCTTTTAAGAATTCCTTACTTAAGCAAATTGTGAATGGTATAAGGTGATTTCAATGTTACATAGCACTGGACATACCACTTCACCTTAAACATCAGACCCACTGTCTAGATTATAATTAGCTTTCTTACCATCTGTGGTTTAGAAAAAAAAGAGAAAAAGAATTAGAATTCAAAACATTTTATGAATCTTCCAAATCAGACTTCTTTCTTTTAACTAGAAGTTATTTTAGCTTTTCAAAAATGCCAAAAGCAACTTGGACTTCAGAGACATGGTTCAAGCTGAACCTCACAATTGTCTCTTATATAAAGTATTCAAACTAGCAAATGGAAGGCATAGATGGTTTCTTGTGAAACACTGTCTTATGGCTTGGCATAAAAGAAATCTACCTGGCTTGCTTTTCAGAGGCATTGAAATGTTTACTAATATTTAATTTTCTAATGCATTCACAAGTTACTTTAGCATTATTTTCATTTAAAATAAAAAAATCTGAATTAAAAATTGCACACTTAGTGCCATGGGTAAAAATCCAGCAATCCTGTATGTTACTTGCTTTAGCGAGTAAATGCACAGGTCATGTGCTTAGTATTCATTTTTATATTGATTGATATTGTGAGTCTATAATAAATACCTACAATTGAAATAATCAGCTTAATGGAATACATTTTAATCCTGGGCTACTAAGAAAAATTATGTCAAGGGATGTCATTAAAATTCAACTAATCCTTTAATTTAGGATTGTTGTCTGCTGTGTGTAAAGAATCAGATTCTTATCACCAATCCCCTCGTAAATGTGTTTCAAGTTCCTCTGTCACATAAGGAGTTAGAAATACATGTGGACTGCCCTGAGCCTGTGACTAATCCTGAGTCGAACCTATCTCCTTAACATGCAGTATTTCAGACCTCCAAGATAACTAAAGCCTTTGAATTAGTAACTAGTTAATTATAGTTGAAGATTTGTTGAGCACTTAAAACTTCAGTTTAACATAGGTAATCATTTTATAATTATTACACCATATATTTCTTTCTTGATTTTTCCATATAGCTTAATTACTTATTGATACAATAAAATGGAAAGGAACCAGATCTATGATTGTATGGATAAATAGGAAACTAGTAGATAAGAAAATTTGTTTTTGATGCTGAGCAGCACTTTCTCTGCAACTTCAATTCTTAAGAGTTTTGCAAAGTACTGAGAGGTTAAGTGCCTTCCCTAGGGCCACACATCCATTATGGGACAGTGGTAGTACTTGAATATACTGGTTTTAATAGTATTGAATACAGTTGTGGCAATAATTGACTTCTTGACTTTGATGCCTGATTTCTATCCATATTGTCTTTCTACATAAATAACACACACAGTTTTGAAATAGAGTTGATTACTTTGGAACCCTATTGAGCAAGGGATACCATTTTGTGAGGGCTTCTGGGGGATCATTATACTTTAAATTCCCATCTCAAGGGTGGGGAACCTGTGCCCTAAAGGCCATATGCGGCCCTTGGACATTTCCCATCCACTTGAGGATCTAGTGTAGTGGTTCTCAACCTTCCTAATGACATGACCCTTTAATACAGTTCCTCGTGTTGTCGTGACCCCCAAACCATAAAATTATTTTTGTTGCTACTTCATAACTGTAATTTTGCTACTGTTATGAATTGTAATGTAAATATTTGATATACAAGATGTATTTAAATTGAACATAATCCACAGATTGAGAACTGCTGCTCTAGAGGGACACATGTTGTCCTGAGGCCACAGTTTCCGCACTGTTGTCCTATCTCTTCCTATGAACCTTTGTAATTATAAATTATATTCTTGATTTGCTTATCTACATATAACAATGTTGACTCATACTCTTGATGTTAATCTTCCTCTAGGGGAACCATTGGGAAAATTATGTTAAGATATAAAAAGACGGACATGAAACGGTTTTACTGATATTCAAGAAAACAAAATTTTCCTAAATGTTAAGAATGATATGCTTATATTTGCTGCTAGAAATGAAGGGGGTGCCCACCTCCCTATGTAAGAGCATCATAGACCTCAAGTTGGAAGGATCCTCAGAGCCCATCTCATACAATTCCCTTATTTTACATTGAGGAATCTGAAACTCCAGGGAAGTTAAGAGATTTGCCCAAGGTCACATAGGCAATAAGTGCCAGAGGTGGGATCTGACCCAGGATTCTAAAACTCTAGAAACATGTGGCCTATCATGGTATGATTTCTATAAAAATATTTCCAACTTAGTTAATGAAAAGTTTCATATCCTTTGTTTCTATAATACTGTCATGCACTCTGTCCATTGCTTTCATCTACTAACACTGCTATTGTGACATTGTCCAATAATTCATATCACTACTAGAGGCTTTCTTGTTTGATGGGTTGCAATCATTATTGTCCTTTGTTCTCCTCATGTTAAATCCTCCAAGCCAAGTATAATGTAATAATTTTGTGCATCTTTTTGAAGAAGCTGATAAAATCTTGACATACAAACCCAGAAGAGCATTAGGTGTAATCTGTTGCATATCATGGAAAGAAATAGTAAAAAAACACACACTTTAATTGTAGCCCTTTTCATGAGCATGAATAGGATGAAAAGAGGCTTGCAGGCATAATAATAACAACTAGGTTTTGTTAACGTGATCTTGAACTTCAAGTATGGAATGTCATATTATCAAATAGCTTAATTTTAATCTGTTATAGTCTTTAAGAGAAGTAGGAAATTATATATTTGTCATCTGAACTGTAGTACACATGAGCATGGGGACGGGGCAAAGAACTAAACTATAGTGTTGTTAACCACTTTGTGGTGACACCATAAAATCTGTATGTGTCTTCTAATCAGTGGTATCAAACTCAAATAGAAATGAATAGGAAGTCAGGAGGGCTTCAAGTCTGATATCTTTCTTTATCCCTAAAATACTACCACGTGGGTATGTAGGAGGGAAAAAACCACACAGAATTCGAATTGCCAATATAAAAAGTGGAGAATTTTCACTTCTTTTCTCTACTTATATGTTATCACGAGCATGCTGAAAATGCCTACCCAAATTCTCCATTTGTATTTAGTTTCCACTGAGTATGGATCGTGTTTTCTTTGATTGTTTTATACTGAGGTTCTAAAACTTGATGGTTATGGTGGTAGGGGTTTAAAATGCACTCTCTCTCTCTCTCTTTTACACACACACACACACACACACACACGCACACGCACACGCACACGCACACACACACATGCCCACAATCTGAAGACCAAACCCTCAAGGAGTCATTTTTGTCTGACTTTCCTTAAGTTTCTGTATCTCCTTTCCAGTTGATTGATTTTTGTTTCATAATCTTCATGTTTTCACTTGATTAAAAAAAAATTTTCTTCAGTCTCTCTTAAATTGTTTCTAAAGTCTTTGATTATTTTATACTGAGGTTCTAAAACTTGATGGTTATGATGGTAGGGGTTTAAAATGCGCTCTCTCTCTCCCTCTCTCTCTCTTTTACACACACACACACACACACACACACACACACACATACACATACACACATACACACGTGCACGCACACACACACACATGCCTACATTTGGATTTCACTCTTCAAGCTCAATCATTTCATTGTGAATAGGGTTTTCTGAAGGCTATGAAGTGCTTTTGGCCAAACTATCCAGTTTATGAATCCAGATGGCTCATAAATAAATCATTTTAAAGTTTAAAAATCAGGGCCCTTAAATAATATGGCATTCATCCCGTACTCATTTTTACTGTTTGGTTGTGATTAAGATAGTACAAATTCATGTAATATTAATGAAGGCATACAAATAATAATTCTCCTATCTAAAAATAACAACTTTTTGTAGGCAATTTATCATGCAAGACAACTTGAAATAGAATGCTGCACATACTAACCTAGAAAAAAAAAGATATTAAAAGGCCTTCATTTAATTCATCTGAAAATAAATGGACAGGTGTGGGTCTTATGTCTAAATAAATACTTGCACTTCCACATAGAATGAAAAGGTAGGTGATACCTCAAAAATGCTACTCTTGTAAAATAATCTAAATGTAGCACATATTCTGTTTACATCCCAAGTTCCAGTAGGAAAAAAATAGGACTTCATTTAAAAATTGCTTATTTTTATGTGGTTCCAATAAAAAGCAAGTCAAATTACATGCCCCAAAGCATATGAACCAAATACAGTAATAATGTGATTAGTAAGACAAAGACCCCATAAACTCTTGTGAGGTTATTTTCTTTCAAGACATTCTCACTTTTCAAGAAGTTACACTGTTGAGGAATCAACAGCAACCCCTCCAGCTGCCAAATCCGAAGGTCTTCACTTGTTTAATGATAACAGGAGCTGAACAAATGTTAACTGATTGATTGATTGGATTTGTCTAGTTTCTTATAATATTGTAGTTGTCAGTTGGAGTTTCTTTTCATTTTAACCTCACTGTTCTTTGAAAAGTGATTACAACTAATGTGGCTTCATAATTGGCTTGAATAATCCTTGAAATACTTGACTTCAAACAATTATATTAGCTAAAGGTAGTCATTTCTGATTAATTTTGGAGGTGGAGTTGAGAATATTTGTAATTTTAAAAAATATTTGAACAATGATTTTCAGAACACTTATGCATCTTGGAATAGTGAAAAGGAAGATGACTTGCCTCCAAGAAATGCTACTATAGAAAGTTATTAAATGTTCTTTATTGCTTCAGGTCACTGGTCACTAGAAAGAGAATTTGGGCTTCATAAAAACATTTCTTTAGAGCTTTGACCTATAAAAAAAGGAGGATGGGATATGGTTCAAATACTCTTTTTCCTCCTAGAACATATTCCTCTGTGCTCCATCAATAGCATGAAATGCGCAAAAGAGATACAGATGAAGTCAAGCAGAAATGGAGCATAGGATTTCATTTGAGCTGGCCAAAATAAAATATTTGCTTAAGGATCAAAAATAGAACAATATACGCATGATTGATATTGATGGAAGGTTTGTTCCTGAGGGCACTGAAGGATATACTGAAGATTACTCTGTGCAGATGGCCATGAAAATTTTAGGAAAGTTCATTTTTGTTAAAACTGTATACTTTCCAGTGTGAAAAATTTGTCTAGCAATCATGAAGTTGCTTTACTTTTTTTTTTTTTGCATGTGTGAATCATAATTTCTCATGGGAAAGTAATAGCTATGTGACTATCCATTTTGTGCTAAATGAGCCTATATTATAAAAAGAATGGATATGCTTCACTTTTCAAACTACTGAAAACTGTTAGTGTTGAGGGCAGAAATACCAAACGTAAAAGATGGAGTGAGAAGGGCTGTCCCTCACATCCCTGTGTATAGAATTTTCTGTTTCAGTGAGAAAGAGCTCACTGCTTCTCTCTGTGTATTTCTAGGGGCTAAATAAACCATTGTTTTATCTGCCAAACTGTTGGAATATTGACTACTTTTGCCTGGAGGGCATGTCACTGCTTCTGAACCTTGCAGATGGCACATGAACTTCCCTGATATGGACCTACAAAATAGCAGTTTGCCAACAGTTTTGCTGCTCATACAATTTTGTTCTTCTTGCTGCTGTCTTTTCCCCTTTCGTCTAGTCACATCTATATTGTTTTCAACAGGATATGCTGCAAAATCCACAGGTACTTTTTACTTCAGTTTAGATATTCATATTTCAATAATTTCTTTCCAATGTCTTGTGCTGGGGGAGTGGACATTTTACAATGACATCATAACAATCTGTTATGAGTAATATGGTTATCAGTCCTTTATAAAATTATTGACATGTTCTATATTTACATTATAAAGATTTACATATTACTCTCACTGCCTGAGAGGTCTTTTGTAATGAAGCAAAAACATTTAAGTAAAGCATATAATTCAGCATCCTCATCCAAAAATGCACATATGACATTTTACAACTGTGGACACTCTCACCTCTCTATTAAAAAAAAATTAACAAATTAACAAAAATCAATTTCCACTCCATTTGAAAAAGAAAAGAACAAATATCTGTAACACATAGGAATTGTCAAACAAAACAAATTCCTTCAGGCTGAATAATATGGTGGATAGGGAATCAGATACAGAATCAAGACAAGCTGGGTACAAGACCCACTTCTTAAACATATTTGCCAAGTTATTCTGGGAAAATTGCATAAACTCTCAAAGACAGTAAGCTACTAACCAGTTTTCTTGTTAATCTGTAGTGGCGAAGAGAGTTTTCTCTCTAGGAGTCCTCCACCTCACTGAAATTATTTTGGTTTGGGCAAAAAGAACAAAACAAATTTGTAGGTACTATTGCAATGATTACCCTCATTTTAGTGATGAAGAAGAAACAGAAGCTTGGAAAGTTTAGGAGTCTTACCTATGATCGCATAGCCAATAAATGACAGAGATAGGATTCAAATTTTCTGTCTAAAAGTCCAGCCTTCAGCTACATAATCTTGCTTATAACCCAGGACTTCATGGAAGCTTTGTGCTGTGGTCTGATAGGCAGCATGTTATTTACATTGATTTAACAAATGTTTATTAAGCACCTACTGTATTCTGGCCAGTGTTGATCCATGTGATTTAATAACAAAAATGAACAGTTTCAATTCAAGGAGCTTACTTTCATGAGTAGAAAAGATAGACCTACATTTATCGATATACCTGAAATTATATAGCTCTACTATATGTAATTACATATATATCATATGTATGCATATACATATACACAAAATTACATATATACCATATGTGTATTAACATGATATATGTGTGTATTTGCATATTCAATATGTATATTTATATATCCATGTTTGTATCTAAGTAAATGACTATAAAGTGATTTCAAGAAGGAAAGCACACACTACTAGGCAGATCAGGAAATTGAGAACAGTAGCAACAACAACATCCTTAACAACAACACATTCTAATAAATTCTTAAAAGGAAAAAAGGAAAGAAGACAAAAGAAAAATGTGTTTATGATGAAAGGGGTGCAATAACACCAAAAAAATCGACATGCTCTAGATAAGTCATGAGTTGGATATAAAAGTGATCATATATGTTTCTTTACCACTTATTTATATCAATATGGATGCTTTCCCTACTGTTATTTCTACTCCTCTATATTTTTAAAACTTCTTCTAGAGCTTATTTTTAAAGTATTTTGCCTATGTGTCCAAGAGTTTATATTATTCCATATTATTTTAGATGATTTAAAACACGCACACACATACATGTATGTATATATCATCTAACAGAAATTTTGTTTTGTGGGGCTGGGTTTGCTACATTTTTTTTTTATTTCTATAACTACTTACCTTTTTTAGATTTTAATTTTTTACATACATGTGCATTTTATGTGTGTGCATAAAATCATTCTATACATACTTCAATTTATCAGTTCTTTTTCTGGAT
The DNA here is from genome assembly GCA_028646515.1 of Pseudochirops corinnae. Lineage (NCBI taxonomy): Eukaryota > Metazoa > Chordata > Mammalia > Diprotodontia > Pseudocheiridae > Pseudochirops > Pseudochirops corinnae. Next base: position 49,519 of record JAQQSV010000522.1, read on the forward strand.
GCAGATAGTGACTTCCTTCATAGGTCCATTGTGTTTAATTTGAGTATATATAATAGTAAAAAATGACTTGGTTGCTCAAAGTTGTTCTTAAAACAATATTGCTATTACTGTATACATCATTCTCTTGGCTTTGCTCATTTCACTCTTCATTATTTCATGCAAGTCTATCCATGTTTTTCTAAGATCATCAAGCTCATCCTTTCTTACAGCACAGTATTATTCCACCATGATCATATACCACAACTTATATAGCCATTCTCCAATTAATTCTTCAAAATCACTTTCATATTTATATGTATTCCATCTCCCTTTTCATCCAGGGAGCTTTCCATTGTTACTGAGAAAATTTTTTAAAACATGGACAAGGCGGGGGGAGAGGGGGAAGAAGAGGGAGAGAGAGAGAGAGAGTGAATATATCAGTGTTTAGGAAAATCAATGTAATCAATCAGCTCAGAAAATATTCCTTACCCATGGTACCCAACTTTTGGAAAGAAGTAAAGGAGTTAGATTTTCTCATCTCTTCTCAAGGAACAAAATTCTTGGTCATTATAGTTACAGGGTTCAGTTTCAACCATTTATTCTATTAATCTACATTGTCACAGTCATATATATTGTTATCTTTTTATTCTTTATTTCAGTTTGTGTCTTCTCATTTATTCCGATTTCTTCATATTTATCCTTATTTTAAGTAAATATTCTCTCATCCTTATGTGTGCTTAATCCAATTTGTTTAATTATTTCTTGATGGGAGGCAGTGTGCTGTAGTAGAAAGAGCTCTGTGTCTAGAATTAGAAAAGACTTGGGTTTTAATTTTTCCCTGACGTTTAATGGCTATGTGACAATGGGCATGTCTCTGAGCTTCAGGTTATTCATAATCCCAATTTCAAAGTGGTATTGTGAGGATCAAACAAGATAAGGCCTATATGGTGCCTTGTAAACCTGAAAGGTCAATATAAATGACAATTACTATATTGTTACAGTGGGACAGGAATCCTATCCAAACTTAATTTTAAACATGAATAAACCTTCAGGCACTCTAAGATTGCTATAAATTTTCCCCTCAAAAGATCAATATATAAAAGGCTTGCACAAGGACATACTGGCTATACTATTATATTTGTTGCTTCCAAACATAGGTCCAATGGACCTATGAAGGAAGTCACTATCTGCATCCAGAAAAAGAACTGATAAATTGAAGTATGTATAGAATGATTTTATACACACACATAAAATGCACATGTATGTAAAAAATTAAAATCTAAAAAAGGTAAGTAGTTATAGAAATAAAAAAAAAATGTAGCAAACCCAGCCCCACAAAACAAAATTTCTGTTAGATGATATATACATACATGTATGTGTGTGCGTGTTTTAAATCAGCTAAAATAATATGGAATAATATAAACTCTTGGACACATAGGCAAAATACTTTAAAAATAAGCTCTAGAAGAAGTTTTAAAAATATAGAGGAGTAGAAATAACAGTAGGGAAAGCATCCATATTGATATGATCCTAACCTGTCCATCCTTTGACATTGGTCTCCCAACATTTAAAGTCAGTGTTAACAAATCTATGTGAAAAGATAAATTATTTTAGACATCTTTCCTTCTCCCCATTCATACCTCCCCTGTTCCCCTCCCACAACCTCCCTCCCTCCCTCCCTCCCTCTCTCTCTCTCTCTCTCTCTCTCTCTCTCTCTCAATCTCTCTTCCTCTCTTCCTTTCTCTCTCCCTCCCTCTCTCCCCTCCTTCTTGAATTAGAAGTTACGGCTAAAAGACTGTTTTGCCTGCACAGTTGCCCAGTGCTGTGGTTTCACAAAGGCTTCTCTAAATAGCCAGTGGTGACGCTAGAGAGTGAGCTGTCTCTCCAGTCTCAAAGCTCCTGAGGCTATTCTCACAGTCTAAGTGATATTTGGAGCTTTGGTCAGTCACAAGGGATGGATGGGATGCTGGGAATTAAATAATGAAAAGTAGGAGGCAAAAAACACCACTCACTCTGCAATTGGACTGCTCTGGCCTTTTTCCAGTTGAGATCTTTAGTCCCATAAGTACTGCCAATTTTGTAAGAAGACACATGTTAGAAAGTAATGATTAAACTGGGTCTGTGTTCAGTGGAGAACATTTACATGTTTTATGGAAAGAGTTGCTTATAAGACATATGTATGATCACTCAGAAATGATGTGAGCTTATATTCCCTTGTCAAAAGTTTTTGGAAAATATATTTTAAATTCTAAGTTTTGTAATTTGAAAAAAAAATGTAAAAAAAAAATATTTACATCATAGGATAGTCATAAGAAATTTGACATATATATTTGAATAGATCTGCTGCCAATGTGAGGCAAAAAAAAGCAAAAGACAACCCCTGCCCAAAAAGACATAACAGAGAGAGAGAAAGAGAAAGAGAGAGACAGAGACAGAGACAAAGAGAATCTGGTAAAGACAGAAGAAACCATGCCATGTCACTCCCCTACTCAATATACTGCATTGGCTGTGTATTGCCTTCATATCAAACACGAAATGTATTCTTTGGCATTCAAAGCCCTTCATAATCTTGTCTCCTCCTACCTTTCCAGTTTTCTTACATTTTACTCCCCACCAAGTATTCCTTGCTCAAGTGATACTAGATAGCTTCCTGGATACTCCACGGATATGATGCTGCAACTCTCAGCAGAGAGATGCTCTCTGAGCATTTTCTCTGGCTGTCCCCCATGCCACTAACACCCTCCCTTCTCAAATCCACCTGCTGACATCACTGGCTTCCTTGAGATCCTCACTAAAATCCCATTTGTTACAGAAAACTTTTTCTATCCCTTCTTAGTTCCAGAGTCTTTCCTCTATATATTTGTATGCATAGAGTCTTCTCCATTAGATTCTAAATTCCTTGAGGGCAGGGCCTGTCATTTGCCTCTTTTTGTATCCCCAGTGCTTAGCAGATTGATGTATAGTAGATGAACATAGTAGAGAATATAGTAGATGCACAACAAATGTTTATAGAGTTCTAGATTGCTTGATATTTATAACAATTTAAATAGTGTGGGTGCCATTCTAACTGATGAAAATACTACTCATAATGAGTATGAGAGATGAAAATCTTATATTACAGTCTCATTCATAGTGTGAGCCTCTTTACAAGATGAATATGATTCTAGAATCCCTTCTTTGTCATACCCAGACACAGTCTCTTCATTTTGCTTAAGTGGTTACAACTAATGTGAGGGGAAGCTTTAATTGCCCTAACTATTATTCTTGGTGAGCTAGGAATTCATTGCTGGGCCATGCATTTGTCTTCCTTGTGTTCTATCTTGCCTCATAGTGAGAAAGGGAGAACACACATATGGGACAGGGCATCTTAACTTGGAGTGCACAGACCCCTAAGGCAATCAACCACTGATTTCAAAGGGTCCATAAATTCAGATGGGGAAAAACACATCATTATTTTCCTTAATCTCTAACTAAAATTAAGTATTTCCATCAATTATTTAAAAGTATTCTCTCGAGAAAAGAATTCATAGGTTTCATCAGACTGCCAAATAGGTCCATGACACAAAAATGGTTAAGAATTCCTGATTTGGGCATGGAAATATAACCTCCCTGAGGGTAGAGGCTTTTTACTTTTCACCTTTATATCTCTAATAGGTGTTCATAGTCTCTGACTTCATAAAAGATATGTATTAAATGCTTGTGAATTGGATGACATATTAATTTTGTTTTATTCATTTTGTTTTAGAAAAGACATTTTTAAAATGTATTTTTATTTATTTCATTAAATATTTCCCAATTAAATGTAGAAAGGAAATTCTGTGTATTTGGAAGTTTTTTGGTGCTTCCAAGGTAGTGTGATTTGGTGAGAGATGTGGTCTCTGTTCTATTCCGAGCTCTGTTCCTTATCCAGAAAATTCCCATGAACCCAGGGGGTTGCAATTGATATTGTTCCTTAGGCCCTTGTTCCCCTGGGATCATAAATTATGTTCTTCCTCAGAGTACCTGATTGTTTGGGATTGGGAATGGTACTGTCCCTCTGGGTCCCTAAACCCTTGTGACCAAAAATGGTACTTTTCCTCAGGGCTCCCAATCCCTTTTGACCAAAAGTACTCCTCCCCATCCTTGAACTATGACCCAGATGAGGCAATGGATTTACCAAACAGTGCCTCGTCCTGCTCTCAGTGCTAGCACAGGAGTCCCATGTTAGTTCTTTCTTATCAGCTTTCAGGTAGCTTTACCATCTCTAATTTGAGAACTCCCAAAGCTGCTGCTGCTTCTGTTTGTCACCACCTGGTCCCATCACTGGTGTTTCATCCATGTGGACTCCAGGACAATCTCCAATCTCCCTCCCTATCCCCACATTACAAATCCCTCTTTCCAACTTTCTAAGTTCTCTTGGGCTAGAAGAATGACTCAATCTGATCTTTTTGTTGGCTCCACTGCTGCATAATTTGTTTTGAGGTATTATTTTAAAGTTGCTTGGAGTGCAATGACAGGAGAGCATGGTGACTGAGTGCTTTCTCTACTCTGCCATCTTGGCTTTGCCTCCAGAAGCTCTCCGTAAGTATCTTTTTAACAATAGTCAATAAATATTTATTCGGTGCCTACTATATGCTAAGCACTGTGCTAAGTACTGCAGTTACTTTGAACATTCTTTACCTGAAACAAGCTTTCACAAACCATCATAGCTTGCACAGGTCCAGAGATGAGGGCAAATGAAAAGAGAGACTAGACAGACATGTTATATGATATTGGGGGAGGGGCACTAAAAGTAACTGTCTGGATTTACATGCCCAACATGATGAGTTTACATTCTATTTTTCTTTCCACAATCTTTTATCCTCTACCCCTACCAGCTGATGTACTGAGAAAGAGAATGTTATAACAGTCACCATCTTTTCATTTTCAGTGATTGCTTTGGTAACTTATGGTAACTATCCAAAAATAGAACCATTAGCCGGGAAAATGATTAGAACTATGTTGAGGTGATTTGTCTTGTGACACATTTGTTACTTAGTATTCTATTATCAAGTCTCCATTTTGATTGGGTGCTCCCTGAATTTATTACTAATTTATCATATTATAATTGCTACCACCACTACCACCACCACCACCACCACCACCACCATCCACTACTACCACTACTACTACTACTTGGCATTTATATAGCATTTAATATATTCCAGGCACTGTGCTAAGCACTTTGCACTCATTACGTCATTTTAGATTCCCACAACAAACTTCGAAGACAGATGCCATTATTAATACCACCAAGATGAGAAAACTGAGGCAGAGGGAGGTTAAATGACATGCCAGAGTCCCACAGCTAGCATCTGAGACTAGATTTGAACTCAGATTTTCCTGAATTCTAAGTCCAGCACTCTGTCCACTATGCCACTTAGCTGCCTCAGGAACAACTGTCTGCAAATGAAGTTAATGGTATGTCTACCTTTTTGATTTATTTTTCATTTTCTAAGACCTAATACATGGTCAATTTTTATTTAAAAAAATCATATCCTAAAGAGAATAATGTTTTTTAATGTGTGTGTGATCCATCCAGAAAATTCAACATATCTTTTTACTTAACCAAAAATTTGGTCAATTCTATGTTCTCTATTTTATTTATTTTTTCTTTACATTTATACAATATTGAATTCTCATGATGATGATGATGTTGCAATCTATATATTTTTGCAATTCAAGTCAATTTCTTTTTTGAATTCAGTAGCTATGCCACTTGGTGCAAATACAGTTGTAATAGCTCATTTTCTATAGTTCATTAAATCATAATGGAATTTTGTTATTTTTCTCATTTAGCGAATTATTATTTTTATTTTGTCAAATAGCATTAAAATAGCCAACATTTATTTACCACTTACTATGTGCCAGACACTACACCAAATAATATACAATTATTATTTCATTTGTTCTTCAGTTACCCTAGCAGTTAGGTGCTATTATCCCAATTTTTTACAAATGAGGAAACTGAGGTAAACAAGTTAAATGACCTTCCCAAGATCATTCAGTTAGGAAGTGTCTGAGGGTGAACTTGAATTCAAGTGTTCCAGACTCTAGACCTGGCACTCTCTTTACTACACTATCTAGCTACCTAGCACCTAACATGACAGCATAATTACAATTCTGGAATTAAAAAAACATCACCAGAAGCATAACAAATTTTGCTCCAGGCCATCATTTTATTTCATGCATATTTTTGGGTTTTTTTAGATTTTTTTCTAAAAAGAAAGATCCTGTGGGTTTTTTGTTTCCTTTATTCAATCTGTCAATTTATATTATTAGATTATTTATTCAATTCAAATTTAACATTATAAGAGTTTATTTTATGTGTTCCTACATTTATGTCTCTAGTATTTTCTTTATAAGGTTTTTCTTTTTGATCTTATTCTATTTTTAACTCAGTACTTTGCCACTATGTTGTTGTTTTGGGTTTTTTTTGCTTACTCTACTTTAATGTACTATCCCCATAGATACTTTTCCTCCTTCACCCCCCCTCCATTTTGCTAATCCTGACCCCTTATATGATTCTTAAATTGTATTAATTTATTTTTTTTCTCTTAGTTATTTAATTCTCCCTCTCTCTTCTCTTTTTATTTAAGTGGTTCCTTTGAAATTCCACTTCCTCTCTCCCTTCCAACTTGTTTTACTCATTAGTTTCTTTTTTTGTGCCTTCTTTTCAAGATGCATTTCTTTATATTATTTTTTTCTTAATCCTTTTTTTCCCCTTTTTGTCTCTTTTGAAATTTATTCTTTGATTCATGGTCTACTTATTTGCTTATTCATTCTTTAATTTCTTTGTAATCCTGATGAAATTAAATCTTTTAAAGTACTATTTGGACTTCCTCTTCTAAATTCTATCATTGCTTTTGTAGGTCTTGACCCTTACCTTCTTTTCCCTTTTTTGTACCTTATGTTTAGAAGTGAGATACAAGACTTTGAGGTACATCAACTCAAGAGGGAAGTAGTGAGGATAGAAGCATTCCCCACTGGTAGAAATTACTCCCTAATTATGTCTTCCTAATTGTGTGATACAGTTTAACACACTGTTCTTACCATACCATGATCTTTATTCTTCCTGTTTACCATGCATTCTCTTCTCTAGATCCTTGATACACTACTTATATGAGAGCCAGTTAATCCAACCATTCAAATTTCCCTTCTCCTGAGTCAAGATTTCATGTATAGATTCCCAATAGTTGTAGAGAAAGTAGCCTCCATATGCACCAGCTCCCCTATTAGACATGTTTTAAAGTTTCCATCTCCTGTTACATATATATCCCTCTTCTTACACGGGAGGGATACTCAGTGGTATCCCTCTCCACCGATGGGATTGAGACTTTCACCTTCCATTTACACTGTTTCAATTATTCTGTTTGCCCTCTCTCGTTCTCTTGTATCCTTTCTGGATGAGCGATAAAAGAGTTATTTTTATTTTCTCTTTTGTTCAGTCATGAACTTGACTAGGGTAGGTCATCCATCCCCTTCTATCTTCCACTTCTCCTCTTCCCATTTATGCACCTTCCTATCCTTCAGTTCTAGACTACAAAATCTAGTGATTCAAATATAGGAAAGTGGTGATTTTAGTCTATCGTATTTCAGGCCTGCTTCTTCACGTGACTTTTTTATAAATTCTCTCTTCATCTTTTATTCCTTGCTTACTTTAAAAAATGTTATAATGGTACCTCCATTGTTAAGGTTTTTTTTTTAATAATCCTTTTAGATAGAGTAGTTTATTTGATCAGGTATTCTTTCATTGGTATTTTTGTTTCTTTACTTTTCTTATTTCTTTTGGTTATTTGGAACATTTCCAAATTGAAAATTCTCTTTATATGTTTTGCTGTTTTTCTGATGGCAAGAATTCTTCTCTTTAAATGTCTAGAACTTTTCATTAGTCATTAGACTAAGGTTTGTGGACTATGTCATTTTGATTTGTATCATGGGTCACTTCACATTTCAGAATGTTATTCTGTAGTTTTTTCTGTAGTTTTTAGTGTTTGCAGAATAGTCTTGTGTTACTCAATTTTCCTTTTCTTTGCATTTGAAGGTCTTTTCCCTGGTTGCTTATAGTTATCTCCTTTGCCATAAGTACTGCTCTGTACCTATTTGAAGAAAGTGATTCTTCTTTTGTTGTGACAGGCAATTAGTTGGTTCAGTGGATGAGTATTGGGCCTGGAATAAGAAAGACTAATCTTCCTGAGTTCAAATCTGGCCTCAGATACTTCCTAATAGTATGGCCCTGGGCAAGTCACTTAACCTTGTTTGCTTCAGATTCCTCATCTGTAAAATGAGCTAGAAAAGGAAATGGCAAACCACTCCAGTATCTTTCCCAAGAAAACCCCAAATGACTGAACAAAGACTGACATTTTTTAACTAGAAATTTTCTCTTCCTTTCTTCTCCTTTTCCTTCTTCTTTCTTGTTCTTCTATTTTTTTTTTCCTTCTCAGACATCTAAAATACAACTGCATTTATAGTGTTTATTTGTTCTTTACACTTCGTTGGCAACCTGAATTATATTAACTTTTTGGCTTTTGCTACAGTTGTCAATTAAAGTATACATATATCTATCTATCTATCTATCATCTATTGATATGTATGTATGTGTGTGCAAACACACATTTATTATGTATTTATGCATTTTTTCCACAGATCTTCAAATTGTTTCTCAAGCTACTTATGCCATTGTGATACTTGATATCTTTTTGGGATACATTCCTAGTATTTCTAGGTAGCTCTGACTATAGTATTCACCATGGTCACATCAACACTTATATTCTTGTCAGGTCTTGAATTTTCCTCTCAAATATTGTGGAAGAATATATTTATTTATGTTGATTACAACAGATACCAGAATTATACAATGATTCTCTTTTGGAATAGCTTGTCTGTTAGTTGCATACATGCAATTAAATTTCAAAATCTCATTATAAATATGACCATTCCCTTTTCAAAACCTTTGAGAAATAGACACTATTTTTGCTTTCTATTTCATTATTAAATTGCATTTCTGGAGACTGTGTTAAGTGTAATTTTTCAAAGTGTTAATATTCTTCAGACTTAAGTAACTCCTCAATTTCTACTCCTTTCATTTCATCTGGGTTTGAGAATGAAGTTATTTCTAATAATTCCCTCACATTAATCATCATGTGTCATTGGATAACTTGGAACTGAATCTGTCATTGAAAAAAAGCTATATGAAGATCTTGCCTATTAATGGTAAGACCTGTTTCAAATTTTGTTATGATGTAGTACTGGCATATAATAAAAACCTTTCTATCTTTAGTCCACTTAATTCATACATATAGTTTGATTTCCATGAGTGGCCGGTTTAACTGTATGAGAGAAATCATAACAGGGGAAGTATTAGCATTTCTGACTTATTCCAATATAGCTTGCCTTCTTATAGTCCCAGGACACCAAAGATAGCCATGTTCTTCATTTTTCTCCATGTTTCATCAATCATTATAATGATTCTAAGCAGGACCCACCTGCAACCCTATGCCACCAATACATTTTCAGATAATAGGATCCTTTATTTTTATTCCTGGGGTTCTAACCATATCAGTGATATCACCAGGGTCCAATAGGCAGGCATTTTAGTTTCCTACTAGGCTCTCACAGCTTCTGTAGAAGGTTCAGGAAAGGCAGACACACACACACACACACACACACACACACACACACACTCCCTATTGTATCTCATTCTGGCTTCCATTCTTTTATTCTATAGTCATGCTCTTGCCCTGCCCCCCACTTTGTGATGTGAAAAATTGGTTGGACTTTAATGTAGTTATTATTCTTATTGTTATTATGACAACTGCCAACATCACCACCACTTATTACTACTATTACTGCTTCTCTTCCTTCTCCTCCTCCTCCTCCTCCTCAGGTAAGTACAGAGCTTAATGTCACATACACATAAGTTCAAATCATACTTTATAGCCTCACTTAGCTGAGTAACCTGAGTAACCTGAGCAACTTACCATCTTTCTCAGGCTCAGGGTCTTTATCTAATAACAACACCTACCCCATAGGACTACTGTGAGAATTAAATGAGATAGCATACATGAAGTGCTTTGCAAATATTAAAGGGCTATACACATCCTATCATGATCATTGTATCTATATCGTCTTCCTCCTCATCATCATCATTGCCATCATCATCATCATCATCACCATCATCATGGTCGTTACTTAACAATAGCATGACCGCTTTAACAACCTTACAGTCATTTATCCACAATGTCACAGGGGATATTTTACTGATTGATAGTAGTAGCATTTAGGAAGATTGTTTGAGCAACAAAGCTAGAGTCATTTATTGATTTATTTAGGTTACAATGTGTCAATACAAAAAGACAAACCACATTTTAATACTTATCTTGAATTTTCCTTTATCTACCAGTTACTATATTGTAGCTACTGCTGTGTGGCTCTCTGTAGAATGAATCCTTTGGCATATTTGATATATTGAAATCTAGTCTTTGATCATTAAATTAATTCCTGAACTCAGGTTGGCGGTTGAAGGTGGGGGACACATTCTTTCAGGCTATGAGCATTGGGAGGATATTGCTTTGAATATTCAAGTGAGAGCCCCTTGAAGACTAAGTTCAGCTTTGCTTCCTTAATCATAATACATTATTCCTTCAATGAAACCATGATTCTTAATACTTAGCACCATTCCTGTGCTCTTACTATATTTATATCATATTGTAGTTGTCTATACCTGTGTCTCATTCCCTCACTGAACTCTAAGCTCAATGTTTTATTCTACCTTGTAGTTTAGTAACTAACACTTTGTCCTGTATACAGTAAACACTTAAAGACATATTGTCTTAAAGACATATTTGTTACTTGAATTGCTTTTAATTATATTAGAGTTTAGTGGTTTTTTAATAGAAAGGTATCTCTATGTATATTTTTTAAAATAAATTTCTCAGGAAAAAAGCTCCATCCACGCATAATGGTTTATGTTTAGATTCAAAAGAATTCTTTGAAGAGCTAAGACATGTTGAATGATGGTAGCACCAGTTGGAACTCTGCCAGTTTGGGAACCTGTATAATTCATTTGCCTCAATAAGTCCGAGTTTCTTCATATATAAAACAGGGAATTTAATAATTCTTAGGTTACCACATAAGGTGGCTTATAGGGTCATAGATTCAGCCCTGGAAGAGACCTAACTATCATCTAGTTCAAACCCCTCATTTTACAGATTTGGAAAGTGAGGCACATGAATAGTAAGGGACAAGCTTCAGTTTATAGAGGCAGTTGTGATGATTAAATAAGATAACTGACATAGTACTTTATTTTTTGTTTATTTTTGCTTTTTTTCTATTTTTGGAGGGGGAAGGTAGGGCAATTGGGGTTAAGTGGCTTGCCCAAAGTCAAATGGATAGTTTTTTGTGTTGTGTCTGAGGACAGATTTGAACTCAGGTCCTCCTGACTCCAGGGCCGGTGCTCTATTCACTGTGCCACCTAGCCACCCCTTGACATAGTACTTTATAGGAGACTCAATGTGGTTTGGTCAGTAAAATCCTAAACATAATTTCGT
>JAQQSV010000522.1:61164-88243 GCA_028646515.1 Pseudochirops corinnae
AATGTTTCTATCTTGACAGTTTTTCCTTTTACCATCTAAAAAACATAGATAACTACAATACAATACAAATATAAAAAGTAATTTTTTTCTCATATGGCTTAAAGAACATTGCTTTCCTCCCAATATCTAGGAAATGGATTATGAGATATTTATGATTAATAGAGCAATACATATAATACATTTAGGAATTTTTATACTTACGAAATTATGTTTAGGATTTTACTGACCAAACCACATTGAGTCTCCTATAAAGTACTATGTCAAGGGGTGGCTAGGTGGCACAGTGAATAGAGCACCGGCCCTGGAGTCAGGAGGACCTGAGTTCAAATCTGTCCTCAGACACAACACAAAAAACTATCCATTTGACTTTGGGCAAGCCACTTAACCCCAATTGCCCTACCTTCCCCCTCCAAAAATAGAAAAAAAGCAAAAATAAACAAAAAATAAAGTACTATGTCAGTTATCTTATTTAATCATCACAACTGCCTCTATAAACTGAAGCTTGTCCCTTACTATTCATGTGCCTCACTTTCCAAATCTGTAAAATGAGGGGTTTGAACTAGATGATAGTTAGGTCTCTTCCAGGGCTGAATCTATGACCCTATAAGCCACCTTATGTGGTAACCTAAGAATTATTAAATTCCCTGTTTTATATATGAAGAAACTCGGACTTATTGAGGCAAATGAATTATACAGGTTCCCAAACTGGCAGAGTTCCAACTGGTGCTACCATCATTCAACATGTCTTAGCTCTTCAAAGAATTCTTTTGAATCTAAACATAAACCATTATGCGTGGATGGAGCTTTTTTCCTGAGAAATTTATTTTAAAAAATATACATAGAGATACCTTTCTATTAAAAAACCACTAAACTCTAATATAATTAAAAGCAATTCAAGTAACAAATATGTCTTTAAGACAATATGTCTTTAAGTGTTTACTGTATACAGGACAAAGTGTTAGTTACTAAACTACAAGGTAGAATAAAACATTGAGCTTAGAGTTCAGTGAGGGAATGAGACACAGGTATAGACAACTACAATATGATATAAATATAGTAAGAGCACAGGAATGGTGCTAAGTATTAAGAATCATGGTTTCATTGAAGGAATAATGTATTATGATTAAGGAAGCAAAGCTGAACTTAGTCTTCAAGGGGCTCTCACTTGAATATTCAAAGCAATATCCTCCCAATGCTCATAGCCTGAAAGAATGTGTCCCCCACCTTCAACCGCCAACCTGAGTTCAGGAATTAATTTAATGATCAAAGACTAGATTTCAATATATCAAATATGCCAAAGGATTCATTCTACAGAGAGCCACACAGCAGTAGCTACAATATAGTAACTGGTAGATAAAGGAAAATTCAAGATAAGTATTAAAATGTGGTTTGTCTTTTTGTATTGACACATTGTAACCTAAATAAATCAATAAATGACTCTAGCTTTGTTGCTCAAACAATCTTCCTAAATGCTACTACTATCAATCAGTAAAATATCCCCTGTGACATTGTGGATAAATGACTGTAAGGTTGTTAAAGCGGTCATGCTATTGTTAAGTAACGACCATGATGATGGTGATGATGATGATGATGATGGCAATGATGATGATGAGGAGGAAGACGATATAGATACAATGATCATGATAGGATGTGTATAGCCCTTTAATATTTGCAAAGCACTTCATGTATGCTATCTCATTTAATTCTCACAGTAGTCCTATGGGGTAGGTGTTGTTATTAGATAAAGACCCTGAGCCTGAGAAAGATGGTAAGTTGCTCAGGTTACTCAGGTTACTCAGCTAAGTGAGGCTATAAAGTATGATTTGAACTTATGTGTATGTGACATTAAGCTCTGTACTTACCTGAGGAGGAGGAGGAGGAGGAGAAGGAAGAGAAGCAGTAATAGTAGTAATAAGTGGTGGTGATGTTGGCAGTTGTCATAATAACAATAAGAATAATAACTACATTAAAGTCCAACCAATTTTTCACATCACAAAGTGGGGGGCAGGGCAAGAGCATGACTATAGAATAAAAGAATGGAAGCCAGAATGAGATACAATAGGGAGTGTGTGTGTGTGTGTGTGTGTGTGTGTGTGTGTGTGTCTGCCTTTCCTGAACCTTCTACAGAAGCTGTGAGAGCCTAGTAGGAAACTAAAATGCCTGCCTATTGGACCCTGGTGATATCACTGATATGGTTAGAACCCCAGGAATAAAAATAAAGGATCCTATTATCTGAAAATGTATTGGTGGCATAGGGTTGCAGGTGGGTCCTGCTTAGAATCATTATAATGATTGATGAAACATGGAGAAAAATGAAGAACATGGCTATCTTTGGTGTCCTGGGACTATAAGAAGGCAAGCTATATTGGAATAAGTCAGAAATGCTAATACTTCCCCTGTTATGATTTCTCTCATACAGTTAAACCGGCCACTCATGGAAATCAAACTATATGTATGAATTAAGTGGACTAAAGATAGAAAGGTTTTTATTATATGCCAGTACTACATCATAACAAAATTTGAAACAGGTCTTACCATTAATAGGCAAGATCTTCATATAGCTTTTTTTCAATGACAGATTCAGTTCCAAGTTATCCAATGACACATGATGATTAATGTGAGGGAATTATTAGAAATAACTTCATTCTCAAACCCAGATGAAATGAAAGGAGTAGAAATTGAGGAGTTACTTAAGTCTGAAGAATATTAACACTTTGAAAAATTACACTTAACACAGTCTCCAGAAATGCAATTTAATAATGAAATAGAAAGCAAAAATAGTGTCTATTTCTCAAAGGTTTTGAAAAGGGAATGGTCATATTTATAATGAGATTTTGAAATTTAATTGCATGTATGCAACTAACAGACAAGCTATTCCAAAAGAGAATCATTGTATAATTCTGGTATCTGTTGTAATCAACATAAATAAATATATTCTTCCACAATATTTGAGAGGAAAATTCAAGACCTGACAAGAATATAAGTGTTGATGTGACCATGGTGAATACTATAGTCAGAGCTACCTAGAAATACTAGGAATGTATCCCAAAAAGATATCAAGTATCACAATGGCATAAGTAGCTTGAGAAACAATTTGAAGATCTGTGGAAAAAATGCATAAATACATAATAAATGTGTGTTTGCACACACATACATACATATCAATAGATGATAGATAGATAGATAGATATATGTATACTTTAATTGACAACTGTAGCAAAAGCCAAAAAGTTAATATAATTCAGGTTGCCAACGAAGTGTAAAGAACAAATAAACACTATAAATGCAGTTGTATTTTAGATGTCTGAGAAGGAAAAAAAAAATAGAAGAACAAGAAAGAAGAAGGAAAAGGAGAAGAAAGGAAGAGAAAATTTCTAGTTAAAAAATGTCAGTCTTTGTTCAGTCATTTGGGGTTTTCTTGGGAAAGATACTGGAGTGGTTTGCCATTTCCTTTTCTAGCTCATTTTACAGATGAGGAATCTGAAGCAAACAAGGTTAAGTGACTTGCCCAGGGCCATACTATTAGGAAGTATCTGAGGCCAGATTTGAACTCAGGAAGATTAGTCTTTCTTATTCCAGGCCCAATACTCATCCACTGAACCAACTAATTGCCTGTCACAACAAAAGAAGAATCACTTTCTTCAAATAGGTACAGAGCAGTACTTATGGCAAAGGAGATAACTATAAGCAACCAGGGAAAAGACCTTCAAATGCAAAGAAAAGGAAAATTGAGTAACACAAGACTATTCTGCAAACACTAAAAACTACAGAAAAAACTACAGAATAACATTCTGAAATGTGAAGTGACCCATGATACAAATCAAAATGACATAGTCCACAAACCTTAGTCTAATGACTAATGAAAAGTTCTAGACATTTAAAGAGAAGAATTCTTGCCATCAGAAAAACAGCAAAACATATAAAGAGAATTTTCAATTTGGAAATGTTCCAAATAACCAAAAGAAATAAGAAAAGTAAAGAAACAAAAATACCAATGAAAGAATACCTGATCAAATAAACTACTCTATCTAAAAGGATTATTAAAAAAAAAACCTTAACAATGGAGGTACCATTATAACATTTTTTAAAGTAAGCAAGGAATAAAAGATGAAGAGAGAATTTATAAAAAAGTCACGTGAAGAAGCAGGCCTGAAATACGATAGACTAAAATCACCACTTTCCTATATTTGAATCACTAGATTTTGTAGTCTAGAACTGAAGGATAGGAAGGTGCATAAATGGGAAGAGGAGAAGTGGAAGATAGAAGGGGATGGATGACCTACCCTAGTCAAGTTCATGACTGAACAAAAGAGAAAATAAAAATAACTCTTTTATCGCTCATCCAGAAAGGATACAAGAGAACGAGAGAGGGCAAACAGAATAATTGAAACAGTGTAAATGGAAGGTGAAAGTCTCAATCCCATCGGTGGAGAGGGATACCACTGAGTATCCCTCCCGTGTAAGAAGAGGGATATATATGTAACAGGAGATGGAAACTTTAAAACATGTCTAATAGGGGAGCTGGTGCATATGGAGGCTACTTTCTCTACAACTATTGGGAATCTATACATGAAATCTTGACTCAGGAGAAGGGAAATTTGAATGGTTGGATTAACTGGCTCTCATATAAGTAGTGTATCAAGGATCTAGAGAAGAGAATGCATGGTAAACAGGAAGAATAAAGATCATGGTATGGTAAGAACAGTGTGTTAAACTGTATCACACAATTAGGAAGACATAATTAGGGAGTAATTTCTACCAGTGGGGAATGCTTCTATCCTCACTACTTCCCTCTTGAGTTGATGTACCTCAAAGTCTTGTATCTCACTTCTAAACATAAGGTACAAAAAAGGGAAAAGAAGGTAAGGGTCAAGACCTACAAAAGCAATGATAGAATTTAGAAGAGGAAGTCCAAATAGTACTTTAAAAGATTTAATTTCATCAGGATTACAAAGAAATTAAAGAATGAATAAGCAAATAAGTAGACCATGAATCAAAGAATAAATTTCAAAAGAGACAAAAAGGGGAAAAAAAGGATTAAGAAAAAAATAATATAAAGAAATGCATCTTGAAAAGAAGGCACAAAAAAAGAAACTAATGAGTAAAACAAGTTGGAAGGGAGAGAGGAAGTGGAATTTCAAAGGAACCACTTAAATAAAAAGAGAAGAGAGAGGGAGAATTAAATAACTAAGAGAAAAAAAATAAATTAATACAATTTAAGAATCATATAAGGGGTCAGGATTAGCAAAATGGAGGGGGGGTGAAGGAGGAAAAGTATCTATGGGGATAGTACATTAAAGTAGAGTAAGCAAAAAAAACCCAAAACAACAACATAGTGGCAAAGTACTGAGTTAAAAATAGAATAAGATCAAAAAGAAAAACCTTATAAAGAAAATACTAGAGACATAAATGTAGGAACACATAAAATAAACTCTTATAATGTTAAATTTGAATTGAATAAATAATCTAATAATATAAATTGACAGATTGAATAAAGGAAACAAAAAACCCACAGGATCTTTCTTTTTAGAAAAAAATCTAAAAAAACCCAAAAATATGCATGAAATAAAATGATGGCCTGGAGCAAAATTTGTTATGCTTCTGGTGATGTTTTTTTAATTCCAGAATTGTAATTATGCTGTCATGTTAGGTGCTAGGTAGCTAGATAGTGTAGTAAAGAGAGTGCCAGGTCTAGAGTCTGGAACACTTGAATTCAAGTTCACCCTCAGACACTTCCTAACTGAATGATCTTGGGAAGGTCATTTAACTTGTTTACCTCAGTTTCCTCATTTGTAAAAAATTGGGATAATAGCACCTAACTGCTAGGGTAACTGAAGAACAAATGAAATAATAATTGTATATTATTTGGTGTAGTGTCTGGCACATAGTAAGTGGTAAATAAATGT
The DNA here is from genome assembly GCA_028646515.1 of Pseudochirops corinnae. Classification (NCBI taxonomy): domain Eukaryota; kingdom Metazoa; phylum Chordata; class Mammalia; order Diprotodontia; family Pseudocheiridae; genus Pseudochirops; species Pseudochirops corinnae. The sequence continues at coordinate 67,071 of JAQQSV010000522.1, forward strand.
TGGCTATTTTAATGCTATTTGACAAAATAAAAATAATAATTCGCTAAATGAGAAAAATAACAAAATTCCATTATGATTTAATGAACTATAGAAAATGAGCTATTACAACTGTATTTGCACCAAGTGGCATAGCTACTGAATTCAAAAAAGAAATTGACTTGAATTGCAAAAATATATAGATTGCAACATCATCATCATCATGAGAATTCAATATTGTATAAATGTAAAGAAAAAATAAATAAAATAGAGAACATAGAATTGACCAAATTTTTGGTTAAGTAAAAAGATATGTTGAATTTTCTGGATGGATCACACACACATTAAAAAACATTATTCTCTTTAGGATATGATTTTTTTAAATAAAAATTGACCATGTATTAGGTCTTAGAAAATGAAAAATAAATCAAAAAGGTAGACATACCATTAACTTCATTTGCAGACAGTTGTTCCTGAGGCAGCTAAGTGGCATAGTGGACAGAGTGCTGGACTTAGAATTCAGGAAAATCTGAGTTCAAATCTAGTCTCAGATGCTAGCTGTGGGACTCTGGCATGTCATTTAACCTCCCTCTGCCTCAGTTTTCTCATCTTGGTGGTATTAATAATGGCATCTGTCTTCGAAGTTTGTTGTGGGAATCTAAAATGACGTAATGAGTGCAAAGTGCTTAGCACAGTGCCTGGAATATATTAAATGCTATATAAATGCCAAGTAGTAGTAGTAGTGGTAGTAGTGGATGGTGGTGGTGGTGGTGGTGGTGGTGGTAGTGGTGGTAGCAATTATAATATGATAAATTAGTAATAAATTCAGGGAGCACCCAATCAAAATGGAGACTTGATAATAGAATACTAAGTAACAAATGTGTCACAAGACAAATCACCTCAACATAGTTCTAATCATTTTCCCGGCTAATGGTTCTATTTTTGGATAGTTACCATAAGTTACCAAAGCAATCACTGAAAATGAAAAGATGGTGACTGTTATAACATTCTCTTTCTCAGTACATCAGCTGGTAGGGGTAGAGGATAAAAGATTGTGGAAAGAAAAATAGAATGTAAACTCATCATGTTGGGCATGTAAATCCAGACAGTTACTTTTAGTGCCCCTCCCCCAATATCATATAACATGTCTGTCTAGTCTCTCTTTTCATTTGCCCTCATCTCTGGACCTGTGCAAGCTATGATGGTTTGTGAAAGCTTGTTTCAGGTAAAGAATGTTCAAAGTAACTGCAGTACTTAGCACAGTGCTTAGCATATAGTAGGCACCGAATAAATATTTATTGACTATTGTTAAAAAGATACTTACGGAGAGCTTCTGGAGGCAAAGCCAAGATGGCAGAGTAGAGAAAGCACTCAGTCACCATGCTCTCCTGTCATTGCACTCCAAGCAACTTTAAAATAATACCTCAAAACAAATTATGCAGCAGTGGAGCCAACAAAAAGATCAGATTGAGTCATTCTTCTAGCCCAAGAGAACTTAGAAAGTTGGAAAGAGGGATTTGTAATGTGGGGATAGGGAGGGAGATTGGAGATTGTCCTGGAGTCCACATGGATGAAACACCAGTGATGGGACCAGGTGGTGACAAACAGAAGCAGCAGCAGCTTTGGGAGTTCTCAAATTAGAGATGGTAAAGCTACCTGAAAGCTGATAAGAAAGAACTAACATGGGACTCCTGTGCTAGCACTGAGAGCAGGACGAGGCACTGTTTGGTAAATCCATTGCCTCATCTGGGTCATAGTTCAAGGATGGGGAGGAGTACTTTTGGTCAAAAGGGATTGGGAGCCCTGAGGAAAAGTACCATTTTTGGTCACAAGGGTTTAGGGACCCAGAGGGACAGTACCATTCCCAATCCCAAACAATCAGGTACTCTGAGGAAGAACATAATTTATGATCCCAGGGGAACAAGGGCCTAAGGAACAATATCAATTGCAACCCCCTGGGTTCATGGGAATTTTCTGGATAAGGAACAGAGCTCGGAATAGAACAGAGACCACATCTCTCACCAAATCACACTACCTTGGAAGCACCAAAAAACTTCCAAATACACAGAATTTCCTTTCTACATTTAATTGGGAAATATTTAATGAAATAAATAAAAATACATTTTAAAAATGTCTTTTCTAAAACAAAATGAATAAAACAAAATTAATATGTCATCCAATTCACAAGCATTTAATACATATCTTTTATGAAGTCAGAGACTATGAACACCTATTAGAGATATAAAGGTGAAAAGTAAAAAGCCTCTACCCTCAGGGAGGTTATATTTCCATGCCCAAATCAGGAATTCTTAACCATTTTTGTGTCATGGACCTATTTGGCAGTCTGATGAAACCTATGAATTCTTTTCTCGAGAGAATACTTTTAAATAATTGATGGAAATACTTAATTTTAGTTAGAGATTAAGGAAAATAATGATGTGTTTTTCCCCATCTGAATTTATGGACCCTTTGAAATCAGTGGTTGATTGCCTTAGGGGTCTGTGCACTCCAAGTTAAGATGCCCTGTCCCATATGTGTGTTCTCCCTTTCTCACTATGAGGCAAGATAGAACACAAGGAAGACAAATGCATGGCCCAGCAATGAATTCCTAGCTCACCAAGAATAATAGTTAGGGCAATTAAAGCTTCCCCTCACATTAGTTGTAACCACTTAAGCAAAATGAAGAGACTGTGTCTGGGTATGACAAAGAAGGGATTCTAGAATCATATTCATCTTGTAAAGAGGCTCACACTATGAATGAGACTGTAATATAAGATTTTCATCTCTCATACTCATTATGAGTAGTATTTTCATCAGTTAGAATGGCACCCACACTATTTAAATTGTTATAAATATCAAGCAATCTAGAACTCTATAAACATTTGTTGTGCATCTACTATATTCTCTACTATGTTCATCTACTATACATCAATCTGCTAAGCACTGGGGATACAAAAAGAGGCAAATGACAGGCCCTGCCCTCAAGGAATTTAGAATCTAATGGAGAAGACTCTATGCATACAAATATATAGAGGAAAGACTCTGGAACTAAGAAGGGATAGAAAAAGTTTTCTGTAACAAATGGGATTTTAGTGAGGATCTCAAGGAAGCCAGTGATGTCAGCAGGTGGATTTGAGAAGGGAGGGTGTTAGTGGCATGGGGGACAGCCAGAGAAAATGCTCAGAGAGCATCTCTCTGCTGAGAGTTGCAGCATCATATCCGTGGAGTATCCAGGAAGCTATCTAGTATCACTTGAGCAAGGAATACTTGGTGGGGAGTAAAATGTAAGAAAACTGGAAAGGTAGGAGGAGACAAGATTATGAAGGGCTTTGAATGCCAAAGAATACATTTCGTGTTTGATATGAAGGCAATACACAGCCAATGCAGTATATTGAGTAGGGGAGTGACATGGCATGGTTTCTTCTGTCTTTACCAGATTCTCTTTGTCTCTGTCTCTGTCTCTCTCTTTCTCTTTCTCTCTCTCTGTTATGTCTTTTTGGGCAGGGGTTGTCTTTTGCTTTTTTTTGCCTCACATTGGCAGCAGATCTATTCAAATATATATGTCAAATTTCTTATGACTATCCTATGATGTAAATATTTTTTTTTTACATTTTTTTTTCAAATTACAAAACTTAGAATTTAAAATATATTTTCCAAAAACTTTTGACAAGGGAATATAAGCTCACATCATTTCTGAGTGATCATACATATGTCTTATAAGCAACTCTTTCCATAAAACATGTAAATGTTCTCCACTGAACACAGACCCAGTTTAATCATTACTTTCTAACATGTGTCTTCTTACAAAATTGGCAGTACTTATGGGACTAAAGATCTCAACTGGAAAAAGGCCAGAGCAGTCCAATTGCAGAGTGAGTGGTGTTTTTTGCCTCCTACTTTTCATTATTTAATTCCCAGCATCCCATCCATCCCTTGTGACTGACCAAAGCTCCAAATATCACTTAGACTGTGAGAATAGCCTCAGGAGCTTTGAGACTGGAGAGACAGCTCACTCTCTAGCGTCACCACTGGCTATTTAGAGAAGCCTTTGTGAAACCACAGCACTGGGCAACTGTGCAGGCAAAACAGTCTTTTAGCCGTAACTTCTAATTCAAGAAGGAGGGGAGAGAGGGAGGGAGAGAGAAAGGAAGAGAGGAAGAGAGATTGAGAGAGAGAGAGAGAGAGAGAGAGAGAGAGAGAGGGAGGGAGGGAGGGAGGGAGGTTGTGGGAGGGGAACAGGGGAGGTATGAATGGGGAGAAGGAAAGATGTCTAAAATAATTTATCTTTTCACATAGATTTGTTAACACTGACTTTAAATGTTGGGAGACCAATGTCAAAGGATGGACAGGTTAGGATCATATCAATATGGATGCTTTCCCTACTGTTATTTCTACTCCTCTATATTTTTAAAACTTCTTCTAGAGCTTATTTTTAAAGTATTTTGCCTATGTGTCCAAGAGTTTATATTATTCCATATTATTTTAGCTGATTTAAAACACGCACACACATACATGTATGTATATATCATCTAACAGAAATTTTGTTTTGTGGGGCTGGGTTTGCTACATTTTTTTTTTATTTCTATAACTACTTACCTTTTTTAGATTTTAATTTTTTACATACATGTGCATTTTATGTGTGTGTATAAAATCATTCTATACATACTTCAATTTATCAGTTCTTTTTCTGGATGCAGATAGTGACTTCCTTCATAGGTCCATTGGACCTATGTTTGGAAGCAACAAATATAATAGTATAGCCAGTATGTCCTTGTGCAAGCCTTTTATATATTGATCTTTTGAGGGGAAAATTTATAGCAATCTTAGAGTGCCTGAAGGTTTATTCATGTTTAAAATTAAGTTTGGATAGGATTCCTGTCCCACTGTAACAATATAGTAATTGTCATTTATATTGACCTTTCAGGTTTACAAGGCACCATATAGGCCTTATCTTGTTTGATCCTCACAATACCACTTTGAAATTGGGATTATGAATAACCTGAAGCTCAGAGACATGCCCATTGTCACATAGCCATTAAACGTCAGGGAAAAATTAAAACCCAAGTCTTTTCTAATTCTAGACACAGAGCTCTTTCTACTACAGCACACTGCCTCCCATCAAGAAATAATTAAACAAATTGGATTAAGCACACATAAGGATGAGAGAATATTTACTTAAAATAAGGATAAATATGAAGAAATCGGAATAAATGAGAAGACACAAACTGAAATAAAGAATAAAAAGATAACAATATATATGACTGTGACAATGTAGATTAATAGAATAAATGGTTGAAACTGAACCCTGTAACTATAATGACCAAGAATTTTGTTCCTTGAGAAGAGATGAGAAAATCTAACTCCTTTACTTCTTTCCAAAAGTTGGGTACCATGGGTAAGGAATATTTTCTGAGCTGATTGATTACATTGATTTTCCTAAACACTGATATATTCACTCTCTCTCTCTCTCTCCCTCTTCTTCCCCCTCTCCCCCCGCCTTGTCCATGTTTTAAAAAATTTTCTCAGTAACAATGGAAAGCTCCCTGGATGAAAAGGGAGATGGAATACATATAAATATGAAAGTGATTTTGAAGAATTAATTGGAGAATGGCTATATAAGTTGTGGTATATGATCATGGTGGAATAATACTGTGCTGTAAGAAAGGATGAGCTTGATGATCTTAGAAAAACATGGATAGACTTGCATGAAATAATGAAGAGTGAAATGAGCAAAGCCAAGAGAATGATGTATACAGTAATAGCAATATTGTTTTAAGAACAACTTTGAGCAACCAAGTCATTTTTTACTATTATATATACTCAAATTAAACACAATGGACCTATGAAGGAAGTCACTATCTGCATCCAGAAAAAGAACTGATAAATTGAAGTATGTATAGAATGATTTTATGCACACACATAAAATGCACATGTATGTAAAAAATTAAAATCTAAAAAAGGTAAGTAGTTATAGAAATAAAAAAAAAATGTAGCAAACCCAGCCCCACAAAACAAAATTTCTGTTAGATGATATATACATACATGTATGTGTGTGCGTGTTTTAAATCATCTAAAATAATATGGAATAATATAAACTCTTGGACACATAGGCAAAATACTTTAAAAATAAGCTCTAGAAGAAGTTTTAAAAATATAGAGGAGTAGAAATAACAGTAGGGAAAGCATCCATATTGATATAAATAAGTGGTAAAGAAACATATATGATCACTTTTATATCCAACTCATGACTTATCTAGAGCATGTCGATTTTTTTGGTGTTATTGCACCCCTTTCATCATAAACACATTTTTCTTTTGTCTTCTTTCCTTTTTTCCTTTTAAGAATTTATTAGAATGTGTTGTTGTTAAGGATGTTGTTGTTGCTACTGTTCTCAATTTCCTGATCTGCCTAGTAGTGTGTGCTTTCCTTCTTGAAATCACTTTATAGTCATTTACTTAGATACAAACATGGATATATAAATATACATATTGAATATGCAAATACACACATATATCATGTTAATACACATATGGTATATATGTAATTTTGTGTATATGTATATGCATACATATGATATATATGTAATTACATATAGTAGAGCTATATAATTTCAGGTATATCGATAAATGTAGGTCTATCTTTTCTACTCATGAAAGTAAGCTCCTTGAATTGAAACTGTTCATTTTTGTTATTAAATCACATGGATCAACACTGGCCAGAATACAGTAGGTGCTTAATAAACATTTGTTAAATCAATGTAAATAACATGCTGCCTATCAGACCACAGCACAAAGCTTCCATGAAGTCCTGGGTTATAAGCAAGATTATGTAGCTGAAGGCTGGACTTTTAGACAGAAAATTTGAATCCTATCTCTGTCATTTATTGGCTATGCGATCATAGGTAAGACTCCTAAACTTTCCAAGCTTCTGTTTCTTCTTCATCACTAAAATGAGGGTAATCATTGCAATAGTACCTACAAATTTGTTTTGTTCTTTTTGCCCAAACCAAAATAATTTCAGTGAGGTGGAGGACTCCTAGAGAGAAAACTCTCTTCGCCACTACAGATTAACAAGAAAACTGGTTAGTAGCTTACTGTCTTTGAGAGTTTATGCAATTTTCCCAGAATAACTTGGCAAATATGTTTAAGAAGTGGGTCTTGTACCCAGCTTGTCTTGATTCTGTATCTGATTCCCTATCCACCATATTATTCAGCCTGAAGGAATTTGTTTTGTTTGACAATTCCTATGTGTTACAGATATTTGTTCTTTTCTTTTTCAAATGGAGTGGAAATTGATTTTTGTTAATTTGTTAATTTTTTTTTAATAGAGAGGTGAGAGTGTCCACAGTTGTAAAATGTCATATGTGCATTTTTGGATGAGGATGCTGAATTATATGCTTTACTTAAATGTTTTTGCTTCATTACAAAAGACCTCTCAGGCAGTGAGAGTAATATGTAAATCTTTATAATGTAAATATAGAACATGTCAATAATTTTATAAAGGACTGATAACCATATTACTCATAACAGATTGTTATGATGTCATTGTAAAATGTCCACTCCCCCAGCACAAGACATTGGAAAGAAATTATTGAAATATGAATATCTAAACTGAAGTAAAAAGTACCTGTGGATTTTGCAGCATATCCTGTTGAAAACAATATAGATGTGACTAGACGAAAGGGGAAAAGACAGCAGCAAGAAGAACAAAATTGTATGAGCAGCAAAACTGTTGGCAAACTGCTATTTTGTAGGTCCATATCAGGGAAGTTCATGTGCCATCTGCAAGGTTCAGAAGCAGTGACATGCCCTCCAGGCAAAAGTAGTCAATATTCCAACAGTTTGGCAGATAAAACAATGGTTTATTTAGCCCCTAGAAATACACAGAGAGAAGCAGTGAGCTCTTTCTCACTGAAACAGAAAATTCTATACACAGGGATGTGAGGGACAGCCCTTCTCACTCCATCTTTTACGTTTGGTATTTCTGCCCTCAACACTAACAGTTTTCAGTAGTTTGAAAAGTGAAGCATATCCATTCTTTTTATAATATAGGCTCATTTAGCACAAAATGGATAGTCACATAGCTATTACTTTCCCATGAGAAATTATGATTCACACATGCAAAAAAAAAAAAAGTAAAGCAACTTCATGATTGCTAGACAAATTTTTCACACTGGAAAGTATACAGTTTTAACAAAAATGAACTTTCCTAAAATTTTCATGGCCATCTGCACAGAGTAATCTTCAGTATATCCTTCAGTGCCCTCAGGAACAAACCTTCCATCAATATCAATCATGCGTATATTGTTCTATTTTTGATCCTTAAGCAAATATTTTATTTTGGCCAGCTCAAATGAAATCCTATGCTCCATTTCTGCTTGACTTCATCTGTATCTCTTTTGCGCATTTCATGCTATTGATGGAGCACAGAGGAATATGTTCTAGGAGGAAAAAGAGTATTTGAACCATATCCCATCCTCCTTTTTTTATAGGTCAAAGCTCTAAAGAAATGTTTTTATGAAGCCCAAATTCTCTTTCTAGTGACCAGTGACCTGAAGCAATAAAGAACATTTAATAACTTTCTATAGTAGCATTTCTTGGAGGCAAGTCATCTTCCTTTTCACTATTCCAAGATGCATAAGTGTTCTGAAAATCATTGTTCAAATATTTTTTAAAATTACAAATATTCTCAACTCCACCTCCAAAATTAATCAGAAATGACTACCTTTAGCTAATATAATTGTTTGAAGTCAAGTATTTCAAGGATTATTCAAGCCAATTATGAAGCCACATTAGTTGTAATCACTTTTCAAAGAACAGTGAGGTTAAAATGAAAAGAAACTCCAACTGACAACTACAATATTATAAGAAACTAGACAAATCCAATCAATCAATCAGTTAACATTTGTTCAGCTCCTGTTATCATTAAACAAGTGAAGACCTTCGGATTTGGCAGCTGGAGGGGTTGCTGTTGATTCCTCAACAGTGTAACTTCTTGAAAAGTGAGAATGTCTTGAAAGAAAATAACCTCACAAGAGTTTATGGGGTCTTTGTCTTACTAATCACATTATTACTGTATTTGGTTCATATGCTTTGGGGCATGTAATTTGACTTGCTTTTTATTGGAACCACATAAAAATAAGCAATTTTTAAATGAAGTCCTATTTTTTTCCTACTGGAACTTGGGATGTAAACAGAATATGTGCTACATTTAGATTATTTTACAAGAGTAGCATTTTTGAGGTATCACCTACCTTTTCATTCTATGTGGAAGTGCAAGTATTTATTTAGACATAAGACCCACACCTGTCCATTTATTTTCAGATGAATTAAATGAAGGCCTTTTAATATCTTTTTTTTTCTAGGTTAGTATGTGCAGCATTCTATTTCAAGTTGTCTTGCATGATAAATTGCCTACAAAAAGTTGTTATTTTTAGATAGGAGAATTATTATTTGTATGCCTTCATTAATATTACATGAATTTGTACTATCTTAATCACAACCAAACAGTAAAAATGAGTACGGGATGAATGCCATATTATTTAAGGGCCCTGATTTTTAAACTTTAAAATGATTTATTTATGAGCCATCTGGATTCATAAACTGGATAGTTTGGCCAAAAGCACTTCATAGCCTTCAGAAAACCCTATTCACAATGAAATGATTGAGCTTGAAGAGTGAAATCCAAATGTAGGCATGTGTGTGTGTGTGCGTGCACGTGTGTATGTGTGTATGTGTATGTGTGTGTGTGTGTGTGTGTGTGTGTGTGTGTGTAAAAGAGAGAGAGAGGGAGAGAGAGAGCGCATTTTAAACCCCTACCATCATAACCATCAAGTTTTAGAACCTCAGTATAAAATAATCAAAGACTTTAGAAACAATTTAAGAGAGACTGAAGAAAATTTTTTTTTAATCAAGTGAAAACATGAAGATTATGAAACAAAAATCAATCAACTGGAAAGGAGATACAGAAACTTAAGGAAAGTCAGACAAAAATGACTCCTTGAGGGTTTGGTCTTCAGATTGTGGGCATGTGTGTGTGTGCGTGTGCGTGTGCGTGTGCGTGTGTGTGTGTGTGTGTGTGTGTGTAAAAGAGAGAGAGAGAGAGTGCATTTTAAACCCCTACCACCATAACCATCAAGTTTTAGAACCTCAGTATAAAACAATCAAAGAAAACACGATCCATACTCAGTGGAAACTAAATACAAATGGAGAATTTGGGTAGGCATTTTCAGCATGCTCGTGATAACATATAAGTAGAGAAAAGAAGTGAAAATTCTCCACTTTTTATATTGGCAATTCGAATTCTGTGTGGTTTTTTCCCTCCTACATACCCACGTGGTAGTATTTTAGGGATAAAGAAAGATATCAGACTTGAAGCCCTCCTGACTTCCTATTCATTTCTATTTGAGTTTGATACCACTGATTAGAAGACACATACAGATTTTATGGTGTCACCACAAAGTGGTTAACAACACTATAGTTTAGTTCTTTGCCCCGTCCCCATGCTCATGTGTACTACAGTTCAGATGACAAATATATAATTTCCTACTTCTCTTAAAGACTATAACAGATTAAAATTAAGCTATTTGATAATATGACATTCCATACTTGAAGTTCAAGATCACGTTAACAAAACCTAGTTGTTATTATTATGCCTGCAAGCCTCTTTTCATCCTATTCATGCTCATGAAAAGGGCTACAATTAAAGTGTGTGTTTTTTTACTATTTCTTTCCATGATATGCAACAGATTACACCTAATGCTCTTCTGGGTTTGTATGTCAAGATTTTATCAGCTTCTTCAAAAAGATGCACAAAATTATTACATTATACTTGGCTTGGAGGATTTAACATGAGGAGAACAAAGGACAATAATGATTGCAACCCATCAAACAAGAAAGCCTCTAGTAGTGATATGAATTATTGGACAATGTCACAATAGCAGTGTTAGTAGATGAAAGCAATGGACAGAGTGCATGACAGTATTATAGAAACAAAGGATATGAAACTTTTCATTAACTAAGTTGGAAATATTTTTATAGAAATCATACCATGATAGGCCACATGTTTCTAGAGTTTTAGAATCCTGGGTCAGATCCCACCTCTGGCACTTATTGCCTATGTGACCTTGGGCAAATCTCTTAACTTCCCTGGAGTTTCAGATTCCTCAATGTAAAATAAGGGAATTGTATGAGATGGGCTCTGAGGATCCTTCCAACTTGAGGTCTATGATGCTCTTACATAGGGAGGTGGGCACCCCCTTCATTTCTAGCAGCAAATATAAGCATATCATTCTTAACATTTAGGAAAATTTTGTTTTCTTGAATATCAGTAAAACCGTTTCATGTCCGTCTTTTTATATCTTAACATAATTTTCCCAATGGTTCCCCTAGAGGAAGATTAACATCAAGAGTATGAGTCAACATTGTTATATGTAGATAAGCAAATCAAGAATATAATTTATAATTACAAAGGTTCATAGGAAGAGATAGGACAACAGTGCGGAAACTGTGGCCTCAGGACAACATGTGTCCCTCTAGAGCAGCAGTTCTCAATCTGTGGATTATGTTCAATTTAAATACATCTTGTATATCAAATATTTACATTACAATTCATAACAGTAGCAAAATTACAGTTATGAAGTAGCAACAAAAATAATTTTATGGTTTGGGGGTCACGACAACACGAGGAACTGTATTAAAGGGTCATGTCATTAGGAAGGTTGAGAACCACTACACTAGATCCTCAAGTGGATGGGAAATGTCCAAGGGCCGCATATGGCCTTTAGGGCACAGGTTCCCCACCCTTGAGATGGGAATTTAAAGTATAATGATCCCCCAGAAGCCCTCACAAAATGGTATCCCTTGCTCAATAGGGTTCCAAAGTAATCAACTCTATTTCAAAACTGTGTGTGTTATTTATGTAGAAAGACAATATGGATAGAAATCAGGCATCAAAGTCAAGAAGTCAATTATTGCCACAACTGTATTCAATACTATTAAAACCAGTATATTCAAGTACTACCACTGTCCCATAATGGATGTGTGGCCCTAGGGAAGGCACTTAACCTCTCAGTACTTTGCAAAACTCTTAAGAATTGAAGTTGCAGAGAAAGTGCTGCTCAGCATCAAAAACAAATTTTCTTATCTACTAGTTTCCTATTTATCCATACAATCATAGATCTGGTTCCTTTCCATTTTATTGTATCAATAAGTAATTAAGCTATATGGAAAAATCAAGAAAGAAATATATGGTGTAATAATTATAAAATGATTACCTATGTTAAACTGAAGTTTTAAGTGCTCAACAAATCTTCAACTATAATTAACTAGTTACTAATTCAAAGGCTTTAGTTATCTTGGAGGTCTGAAATACTGCATGTTAAGGAGATAGGTTCGACTCAGGATTAGTCACAGGCTCAGGGCAGTCCACATGTATTTCTAACTCCTTATGTGACAGAGGAACTTGAAACACATTTACGAGGGGATTGGTGATAAGAATCTGATTCTTTACACACAGCAGACAACAATCCTAAATTAAAGGATTAGTTGAATTTTAATGACATCCCTTGACATAATTTTTCTTAGTAGCCCAGGATTAAAATGTATTCCATTAAGCTGATTATTTCAATTGTAGGTATTTATTATAGACTCACAATATCAATCAATATAAAAATGAATACTAAGCACATGACCTGTGCATTTACTCGCTAAAGCAAGTAACATACAGGATTGCTGGATTTTTACCCATGGCACTAAGTGTGCAATTTTTAATTCAGATTTTTTTATTTTAAATGAAAATAATGCTAAAGTAACTTGTGAATGCATTAGAAAATTAAATATTAGTAAACATTTCAATGCCTCTGAAAAGCAAGCCAGGTAGATTTCTTTTATGCCAAGCCATAAGACAGTGTTTCACAAGAAACCATCTATGCCTTCCATTTGCTAGTTTGAATACTTTATATAAGAGACAATTGTGAGGTTCAGCTTGAACCATGTCTCTGAAGTCCAAGTTGCTTTTGGCATTTTTGAAAAGCTAAAATAACTTCTAGTTAAAAGAAAGAAGTCTGATTTGGAAGATTCATAAAATGTTTTGAATTCTAATTCTTTTTCTCTTTTTTTTCTAAACCACAGATGGTAAGAAAGCTAATTATAATCTAGACAGTGGGTCTGATGTTTAAGGTGAAGTGGTATGTCCAGTGCTATGTAACATTGAAATCACCTTATACCATTCACAATTTGCTTAAGTAAGGAATTCTTAAAAGCCTATGGAGAAAAAGAGAAGATTCTGGGAAGATGGAAGATTATGTCAGAAAATTCCAAACTCTCCAGATTTTTTCCACAAATAAGACAAAATAGAAACTCATGGTGAATGTAGAGCAGCAAAAATACACAGGAGTTGGGGCAGAACAGTGGTCCTACTGGGGCAATAGGAGAAGGTCCAAAGAAAGATCATAGGATGGGAGATTCAGTCTGAGTGAAGTGTAAACACTTCCAGGTTAGCTCTGCTTGAGACCCCTGGGGGCAACTAGGTTGGGAGGTAGCTTTGACCACAACCACAGGACTTTTCACTTCCTGGACAGGATGGGGAGTCAGATGTCTGAGTGGTGGAAGATTAAGGGAGCTTCTGCTGCCAAGGGACACCAGATCCTGGGCAAGAAGGAACCAGCATACACATTTTTGAGTGCAGAAGCAGTGGGTCAGGGACACTGTTGGCTCTGCCCATTTACAAGAGAGCTGACTTCGTGGTCTTGGTTCCAGGACAGAGGGGAAAACTGAAGGTCATTGCTACTGGAGGGTTCTCAGGGAGTAAGAGAATTTCCAGAATAGTGTGCCTGTGTTGGGGTAGCTATGGTTTGGAGGAGTAAAGGATTGCAGAAGTTGGGCCCAGGACAAAGCTAAAAAAATAATAGCAAGAAGGACCTAAAGCCAGAGGTACCATCCTCCACACTCTAGAATTAGAAGGGATTATAATAACAAGCTGCTAAACAGTTTGTTTTTTTTTTTTTTAATGAGCAGGAAGAGGAGAAAGCACCCAACCACAGACAGTTATTATGGGAATAAAGAAGATTGGGGTCCAACTTCAGAGGAGGGTACTGAAGCAAAAAATAAAATAAAAGGAAAGAAACACCTCTCCTACCCCAAAAAGTAACATCAAATGACCACTTGCCCAAAAAGAATTCATAGAACTCAAAAAAGACTTTAGAAACAATTTAAGAGAGATTGAAGAAAATTTTTTTTAATCAAGTGAAAACATGAAGATTATGAAACAAAAATCAATCAACTGGAAAGGAGATACAGAAACTTAAGGAAAGTCAGACAAAAATGACTCCTTGAAAATTAGAATTGGTTAAAGGGAAGCCAGTGTAGGTATGAGACCAAGAAATAACAAAACAAAATATAAAGAATAAAAAAATGGAAGAGAATGTGAAACATAAGAAAAACAACTGATCTAGAGGACAGATCAAAAAGAAAAAACATAAGAATAATTGGACTACCTGAAAGCTACCATCAAAAAATAATCTTGATACAATAATGCAAGAAATACTTAAAGAAAATTGTCATGCAGTGTTAGAACAAGAAGGAGAAGTAGAAATAGAAAAAAGTCTGCCAATCACCACTTAAAAGAGATCCTATGGGGAAAAGTTAGAGGAATATCATAGCCAAATTCCAAAATTCCTAGGTTAAGTAGAGAATATTATAAGCAACAAGAAAGAAACAAATCAAACATGGCAGAGTCATAATTAGAATTACACAAGAACTAACAGCATAAAAGAGCACAGGTTTTGGAATACTATATACTAAAGAGCAAAAGAACTGGGGTTCCAGCCAAAAGTATTCATACCCAACAAAGTTAAATATAATCCTGAATGGAAAAAAAGTGAATATTCAAAGAATTGACAGAATTTCAGGATTTTCTTGCAGAAAGATCAAAACTTAATAGAAAATTTGACATACAAGATCCCAGAGAAATAGTAAGATAAACATCAGTGACTTACAAGGGACTCAATAAGGACAAATTGTTTACTTTTTATGCGTGGAAATGTAAACTGCTTATCTAAGATTGTCAGTAATTGGATAGTTTGAAAGAAAGAGTGGAGTATAACTGAGTATTTTGTGATTCTAAAAAATAAAAATCATATAGGAAATGGTAAAAAGAGTACACATCTCATACAAATGAGGTCGGAGAGGAAGAATTGATAACGAAGAATTAGATGTGGGAGGGTGGGTAGTTCTGGAACTCTAATCTTATCAGATACGGTTAAAGAGGGAAGAATGCATATATATATCTAGAAGGGTACAAAAGTCTTCTAAATCCAGAAAGAAATAAGAGGATAGAGGTATTATGGGGTAGGATAAGGGGGAGGGGTAATAGAAAGATATGTAGATTAATGGGAATGGGATAAAGAGAGAACAACATATATATTCAGAAGGGTATAAAAATCTTCTAAATTCAGAAAAAGAGAGTAATGGGACATGGTAGAGGGAGAGGATAAGGTAGTAATCCTTGGAGGGGGAGTAGCTTAAGGAACAGGAGGGCAAAGTAGCAGGTAGAAGTAAAGTAGAGGAGTGAAGATGGATAGGAATAGGGTGAGAAGGAAAGTGAGGAAAATAGGAAGGAGAAATATATATATATAATGAGTAATTATAGTTTAGAATGTTAATGGAATGACTTTACCTATAAATTGGAAACTGATAGCAAATTAAAATTTCAAATATAACATGTTGCTTTCAAGAAATGCCATAAAAATAAGAGATAAACACAAACATAAAATGATGGTCAGGAGTAGAATTTATTATGTAAAAAAGCAGGGGTAGTAATCATGATCTTAGACAAAGTTAAAGCTAATATCAGAGTTAATCAAAAGAGAAAAAACAGGAAACTACACTACATGTCAAACATATTAATCAATCATTTTAGACTGTATAAAATAACAAGACAGTATAAAAATATGAGGATACCTGCCAAAATAGACACAGGAATTATATAAATACAAATGTAAAACACTATTTAGACAAAGTTAGAACTAAATAATTGAAGTAATATTTATTGTGCGTGGGTAGGTAAAGATAATATAATAAAAAATGTCATATTTGCCTAACTAATCTATTTATGTAAAGCCATTCTAACTGAATTATTAAAAACATCTTACTGAGTCAGAAAAAATAATAACAAGGTTCGTTTGGAAAAACAGAGGGTCAGCATCAAGGAAACAAGGGGAAAAGGTGCGAAGGAACTAGATTCAGTAGTGTCAGGCCTTAAACCCTATTATAAGGTGAGACCAATGTTGAAGTGTAAAATAAATAATTTTAATTATTTTAGATTAAAATTTTCCTGTATAAATAAAACCTATGTAGCCAAGAATAGAAGGAATGTAGAAAATTGTGTGGCAAAACTCTCATAGACAATCTCCCAAATAGCATATGATTGGGTCAGAATATTGTTAGAGTGTAGTAAAGGGGTGGGGAACCTGCAGCCTCAAGCTCACATGTAGTATCCCATTCTCACATGTAGGAAATGATGAGCTGGAGGATTTAAAAAATATACAGAAATACTTGGACTTATGAAGAAAAATTCTATCTACCTTCGGAAAAAGAGATGGCAAAACTAAAGGCATTGATGATCCCTGTCTTTTCTTAGAAAAGTTTAATAGTAGAGACAATAGCAGGTCAAAGAAATTGGGAAACTTCCTCAAGCACCACAAAGTTGCTCCTTTTGCCAAGCACAGAGGCATGGCAGCTGTTTGGCAAAGGCATTGCAGGTAAAAATTAAAAAGAGAAACCATTTTGTTAGACACTCATTTCAGTGTTTAAGATGATAAAAAATTAAAGGAATGAATGCACCACTTAAGGAATCACCATTTAAAGTCTTTAAATACGATACTTGGTATTTGTAAGAGGATGATGGAAAATTACAAGTAGCATTATTCATTTGGACACTGAGAAGTGGTTAAGAGGAAAAAATATCCTGAAGAGAACTTGGCATTAGAATCAGCTGAGCTAGATCAGATTGAGCACATTTATAAATAAAATTGGAATAACGGGAAAAAAATATATATAAAATTGAAAATATCTGCTAGTGTTTTATGGTAATTTCTTTTTACTTCTAACAGTAGTGGAATTACCTACCATATTTTGGGTTCCCAATACACAACTATGTATATGAACCAGGCAAAGTATTTCATAAGAAATGAAGTCAAAAGATGTGGTTTGACTTTACCAAATACCTAAACAAGAAATCTGTTCTGGAGGTAGTACAATCAGCAGCTCATTTCCGAGATAACTTGCAGAGAAGACTCCAAGAGAATGGAAAATATCACAGAGTTATTTTATGAATAACAGCAAAAAATGTGATGATGAAGACATCAGACTACATTAATATTCACATGTATTTTCTCTTCTATAAAATAAAGCTTTATAAGACTGCTCTATGTGTGCTCATTGAAAAACTGGAAAGGAACTAGACAATTTTTTACAATTGATCGCCATGAACAGATCACATTTTCACATTTCCACAACTGTCTAGGAGATATGAAGATATAAAGCCTGACTTAAAAACAATTTTTAGAAAAAATAAATTACCAACCTGAGGCGTTACAATAATGTAAGAACCTGAAATATTTGACTGGAAATGACTTTATTCTTTTGAGGTAAGGACAGGTAGATGCCCAAAAAGAGCCAAGACTTGGCTTCAGGAAATGTAGGTATTTACCCCTTCCCTACAACTTTCTAGGTGCAATCAAAGGCAAAGTAACTCTGGTGGCCTGATTTTATTTGTTTGTGAAATGAGAGAATACCAATTACATAGGGCTATTGGGAGGAAATATCCCTGCAAATCTTACAGCACTATCTAAATGTGTTTGACTATGATGACAGGATGATTATGATAACAATGATGATATAAAGGAGACATTCATTGAGGATGCTTAGCAGTGACATAGATGCCCTATACAACAATTTTAAAAAAATGTCCTTTGGCCAGCTATTCCACTTGGTCCTTTCCAAAAGGTATCATTCTAAATGTGTCAAGTTTTGTAATGCTACAAAGCTTCTAGAATGAAACCCACAAAACATGGAAAATATAAGCTTAACCATCTTCATTGTGAAAAAAAAAACTTAATTAAAAAAAAATGTTGTGCCGACTTATGACATGCTGCTATAGATTGATATTCAGCATATATATCCCAAATGGGCTCTACAGTCAGACAAATCTTTTGACCAAGAATTATGAAGTGGGACATGAATAGGCTGGACTACATTGGGGAATTGCTATATTGTTTCAATGATACCAACTGCTCACTGTGATAAAATAATGTCTTCTTTTTTCTTTGTATGAATCCGTGATTTTAATGTTATTAGGAATTCCTCATGAGGAAATTGTTTCTATTAAAACAAATTACCAGCTATTCTGCAACTAAAAGGCTTAAGATGATAAAAAATCTTGAACACACAAGATATTAATTGACATGTCCAGCATCACATAGCCAGTACATGTCATAGGTTTGACTTGAACCTAATTCTTGCCACACTAAGGTCACTTTCTATACAGTATGCCATGCTATCTCTCATTAATATTCTCCAAAAATGTTTTATGTGGATATGAGTCATGGAACACTAAGATCTCTGAAAAATAAACATTTAAAATTACCCCAAAAGGTCACAGAAAGATATATAGTGGACAAAGGAAGTAGCAAGTGTATTGTAGAAGAGATGGTATAACAGACATCATCCAAAATGGTGGCTCTGAAAGGGACTTTCAGAAGTGAATCAGTCATAGAGTGAGGAAGGGAAAAAAGAGTAAAAAGAAAAGTTCCTATTTAACACATTTAAAGGAAGGTCTATAGAGAATTTCTGAAAAGATTCAAAAAAGAATTGAACAAGAAATATGTAAAAGTGAGGAGTGGTCAGGATCTATATTTGCATAACATGTATAAAATATTGAATGTTATTTGCCATTTAAAAATCACAATTTATGATTCTAAAATGTGCACATTATGTTTTTATATATTGATGATGCTGGGTGATTCTGGAGAAATCATGTAGTTAATAGTCCTCAGATTTTTTCTAACTATAAAATTAAAAATTTGAAATAGACAATGTCATCAGTACAAAGGAATACTTTTATTCATTCACCATTTGCCTAGGGTCAGCTAGGTGATGTAGTAGTCTCTGCTGTAGTAGGAATAAGTTTAATTCAGTGATATTGACAGTTCCACTGGAGTAAGAAAACCAGATAAAAAGGAGTTCAAATATTTTGTGTCAAATAAATTGTACTACATTTGGTCTTTAAATAGTATGTTAAGAGAGTCTAGGATGTGCAAGAAAGAGCTTGATCATTGCAGGAAGGTATTGTATATCTGCAAAGCTATGGTGTTTAGTCCTGGATTTCCTCTTGTATTGTCATTGTGTTGCACCTAGGTCACCATGGATGGTTATGCTGATTTGACATCATAGCTTGTTTTGTCCCAGAGAAGGGAAAGAGAAAGGGAACAAGTTTTTATTAAATCCCAGCTATGTGCCAAACACTATATTAAGCATTTTCTAATTATTGTCTCACTTGATACTTGCAACAGTCCTTGGAGAAGAGTGCTATTTATATTCCCACTTTAAAGCTGAGGAAACTGAGGCAGATTGAGGTTAAATGACTTATCTATGGAGCACACAATTCATAAATGTTTGAGGCCCAGAGACCACTAAAATGTAAACCAAACAAAAAGAAGTAAACGATGATAGAAGCTGTGGCTACAACATTCTTACAGCTGTCTGTATGAATTTTACCAGATGAATCTAATTCTAATTTCACTTTTGTTCAGAAGTGGATATTATGGCAATTCAAACAAAATCAGTATTTTTTTTTGTTATTAGAAGCGTAGTCAATAGAAGTAGGATTTATTTATATCAAAGATTATCCTTTAACTTTTAGAAAATTGCAAGTTGTCAATTTTCTAAGAAAATTTTGTAATCAATCTAATTCATCAATCATGGATCTATAACTAATCTAGAAGTACTCATTTCATTAATTCAAAGAAAAAGGTTTTATTCAAAGAAAATGTTGGGAAATTCCATTTCTTAGTATTGACTTTGGAAAAATTCTTGCAGAACATATTTTATCATCTTAGTACCATAGAAAATGACATTTGGATAAATTAAGGAATTTAATTAAGGTTGAATCTGCATAGCTCACTGACAGGTTTGAAGCCTGTTGGTTACTTTCAACCTGGTTTAACCCATCTGTCCAGAAGTTTTTACCAGAGTGTGGCCTCTGTGCATCCTACATCCTGTAGCCACAGGTAAGAAAGAGTTAGCTTAGGAGAGTACCTTCAGAGCAAGTACTATATGTGGGAGAAAAAAAATCACCTTCCTAAGTATAAGATGAAGAAAGCATGACTAGACACCAATTGTTCTAAAAATATTTAGGGGCTTCAGTGAACCATGAGTTGAAAATGTTGCCTTGGGAAGATGTGGCAGTGGAGAAGAAGCTAATGTGCCTTTGGGCCATAGCAGGTCACCTAGCTTACAACAACAAGCAATGATAGATGATTCCTTTGTATTCTGCCTTGGTCAGCTCACATCTGAAGTATCGTGTTTCTTTCTAGTCACCATGTCTTACAAAGGACACTGATAACATGAAGGCAATGATCATGATGAAAGACTTTGATTCTGTCCCTGAAATATTGGTGCTGTTGTTGTTTGACCTTCGTTCTTGAAGTGGACCATGACATCAGGAAGATGAATAAGGATCTGTTGAAGGAAATGGGGATGTTTTTGTTTGCTTGTTTGTTTTTGTTTTTTGTATTTGATAGTCTGTTTATTCCAGAACCATTTCATACAGACCCAAGATACAAGAAACTTATGAGGCTTATATTCCTATAACAGAAATTCTTATGTAACCAGAATGCAAGGACCCTCCTTTGGTTTGGACCACTCCCTACCCCCACCTAAGGTTAATTATTCATTAAGACTTCATCCTAGGACTGTGTCCAGAGGCACAAACAAACAAGGAGTCACAAACAAGACTTACTAATTGACTATCCTGAATTTTCCTTAGTTATTCGTAGGACCAACAGAGGCACCAACAAACAAGATTATATTCCTCCTGCATATCTGCCTAGTGACCTCAAAGAAGAGGGGAGCATTTCATTAGTGGGGCTGGGGGATCCCTGAAAGTCTAGTCTACTACATCTCCCCCAATTTATTTAT
>JAQQSV010000522.1:88343-100317 GCA_028646515.1 Pseudochirops corinnae
ATATTATTTATTTATAAGGCTATGGGCAGAATCATGCAGTTGGACATTATATACAACTTGTTGAATGATGTGAGAAAAACAGGAAATAAGGATGGGTAAACAAGTACATAAAACCAGTAGTACCACCCCTATTCCTAGGAAGGTTATAATTTGCTGTATTTGCCCAGGTAATATTCCCTGAGCTCTCTTAATCCAATCTACAATGTTTTGTGCCTCTGGATTTGGTAGTAGTGACTACTGTCTTTCATATTCCATGAGGTGAGCCAAATTCTCTAAATCATTTATGTCAAGAGATGTGTTACAGTCACCCCATAGCCCACTGAGATGATTTCTAATTTGGGCTACATCATATTCTGATTTGTTACATTGTTTGTTTCCCATACAGAAATACATATATCTATAATCACATATTAACTTTTGTTTAACTTGCATTAATTCAATCTCAGCAGCTAAAGCAATTACATCATCTCTGATCTGTGTTGTTGCTTTATAGAAACTCTCACTGACTTCTGATTATAACAAAAATCCTTGTGAAACATTGGCAGACAATTCATACAAGAACTGGGTTTGTACTATCTGATTTTGTACAGTGCTGACAGAGACAGACACAGCAACACTGCTCACTATAGTAGTAATTAAAGCAATTATCCCAACAACAATACAGGAAATACACCTCTTTTTTTGATAAAAACCCAACTGTTGACTTTTTTTGATAAAAACCCAACTGTTTGATAAAAACCCAATAGCAATAGAATGATCAGCAAGAGAGTAAAACCAATGCTCACTCTCCACAGGAATCATAATCATACTAGGTCTTCTTATAACAAATAGCAATTGTCCCAAAGAAGTATTATCATGACATTCAGAAACCTTACAATTAACACATGTGACATTATAATGCTTATCAACTTTAGTGATCTTTACATTGCTATGATTTCCTCACATGAATGCATGCCTCTCTCCTAAATAAGCACATACAAAGCTCTGGTCAGTCTTTCTCATGTATGTCCCATTAGGAGCAAAAGTAGCAAAAACTGTTGTTATTGAGGCTCATAGCAAAGGGATTTTCCATATTTCTGGGTTTCCTCTCTGTAGGAGTCCAATCCAATTTTGTTTAGCATGCCCTCCATGTCTATGTTTAATGTTCATGTCATTGTGCCAGGAAATGTAGGTTTGCTGATCCACCTGATGGCAAGTAGATCAGTCCTACAACTCAAAAATGGAAGATCCACTTGCTTTCATTTTGGCTTTGGCTCCTTCTCCGCTGTTGGCTTTGTCTGGTTCTGGTCTGGAGGGAGCAGAGTGTGTGGTCTCTGCATTTGTTGACACAGTCCTTGTTGTCCTTTCTGGTATCCAGACTTCCTCCTTATCATCTGTGGAAACACACAAAAAGCCTAGGCCTTGCACAGAGTGTGGACCTCACCATTGTCCCTTATCATTTTTCCACATCACTCATTCAGTAACTGCAGTTGCTTGGGGCTGTGACCTTTTAGAATTTCCAATTGTATGGTCAGTAATGCACCAGAATTTTTCAGCTGGTGTTTTATTTTCATGATCTAAAGTTAAATAATTTATTACATATAATGACAACCCCAAAATTTGTCTCGGGGTGCCCATGCACCAGGTCCCTCCTTTTAGTTTTTTAAGAGCAGTTTTAAGTGTGCAGTTTTTTCTTTCAATAATAGCTTGACCCGTGGGGTTATAAGGAAGCCCTGTGACATGGTGAATACCCCATTGAAGACAGAATTCAGCAAAGTTTTTTGAGGTGTAAGTGGGCCCATTGTCAGTCTTTAATTGTTTTGGCACACCCACAGCAGCAAAGCATGTAATAAGATGTTCTTGAACATGAGAGGTTTTTTTCTCCAGACACAGCAGTTGCCCATGTAAACTCTGAATATGTGTCCATGGTTACATGTGTATATTTCATCCTCCCAAAAACAGAATAATGAGTAACATCAGATTGCCAAATTTCACTGGGTAACAGTCCACAGGGATTTACACCCTTCAGTATGGAGGGACTGAAAATAACACATGATGGAAAACTTTTAACTGTGTGTCTAGCTTGTTCTCTAGTGATATCAATGCAAGCATTCTAGCAGATTGGTGAAATTTATGATGGGATTTCCTTGCTAATTCTAATGATCCCACAAGGATTTGATCAGCTATGTGATTTTCCTTTAAAAAGTGGTCCAGGAAGACCAGTATGAGAACAAACATGCATAATGTAAAAAGGATGTGAGCTATGCTGAGTTTTACTTCTATGTATATTGGCTGTTTCTATCTTTTGAGTTGCTTGGGCTGCATATTGAGAATCCGTAACAATGTTTATAGGCTGAGGAAATAAAGTGCCTATTACCCTGGGCATCTGTTATAACAGGGTATGCTAACAAATTGCAGCCTTTAAATCCCATTTCTTGTAATATCTGTCCTTCCTCTTTCATAAGGTATATATAATTCTGAAACTGTGGTGGGACAGCCATTAGGCTTCCCAGGTTTTTCAGGTCCACATGTGGAATTAAAAGATGGACACTGAGTGAGATTAAGAGGTTTGGTATTTTTTAGGGGTTTTTCTCCTTTCGAGGGTCTTTCTCCCACAAATTCAGGAGGTGTGATCTCTTCCTGATCACTGCCTTTGCTCTCACCCATGATACTCAATATTTCTTTAAGATCTGTTTTGTCTGCTAAGCACACTTTCATGACATTATAAATTGCAAATATGGAACCAGAATCACTCTCCTGTCCATTCTCCTTAAAATAATTATCTAAAGCCTCTCACACTACTTTCCAATCAGGTCCTCTGGTCCGAGAGCTACTTGGGAACCATGGAGCTGCTTGATAGACTATTTTTTTTATTTTTTTTTTAGAATCAGTTTCTTAACTGAAATCCCTTTTTTTACATGCTATAAGTTGTAATATTCTCAGTTCTTTTCCTTTGTCTTTTAAACCCTTCATTAAGTTTCTTCCCATACTATGTCTCTGTGAGGTCTGAATTATGAAAATTGAAAACTGAGCACGCCAGTGATTGCTCTTCTTAGAGCCTTCCCCTGACCTTGAATGAAATCCATTGTCCCTCGGATCTCCTGTGGGCCCATTACTTGCCGGCAGCTCCTGGGGGTCCAGTTGCTAGAGACTTGACAGCCGTCCTGATGCCCCACATTGTAAGTGCCACTTGCTGTGACTAGCACAGCTAGGTGGCCTAGAAACCAATTGAGTAAAGAGAGACGGGGATGTATTTGATAGTCTGTTTATTCCAGAACCATTTCATACAGAGCCCAGAACTGGGAATGTTTAATGTGAAGAAGAGAAGGGTCACAGGCAGTACATAGTATATGGCAACTGTCTTAAGTATTGGAATGATTGTCATATTTAAGAAAGAGCAATGTGTTTTCTAAACCAGAGAGAATGGAACCAGACCATAAATCGTATCAATGGATAGAAATGACAAAGATAATTCAGGTTTGGTATAACAAAAAACAAACTAGCAAACAAACAAATTTTCTAACAGTGCTATTGAAAAGTAAAAAAAAAAAAGGTTGACTTTTGGGTTTATGGAAGTCTTTAAACAAACATCAGGTACTGTAAATTTTGTTATTGGTGTGGCAAGCTCCACTGATGAAAGACTTGCAGAACAAATTAATTGTCTTTGCAAATTGAGTTTGGAATGTTTGTATTTAGGTATATGCCTCCATATGTTACTCCCACAGTCACATTTGACTTCTTAATGGAGAGAGCTAGGGCTCTGACTTGCGTCAGAGGATTAGCTAAGTGTTGATACAAAAGTGAATCTCTAAAAATCCAGTCCTTGAAGTGTCTCTTAAACTCCTTCTTCCCATATGACTTCTATCTCCTTTACTCACTTTCCTATTTCCCTCTGTCCTTGTTCTCAGCTGTCTTTTTGATTCTCTTTACACTCTGTCCTTTGGAAATCTCTTCTACTCCTAAAGCATCAAATAACCTCTCCATATAAAACACTCCCAATGGTCTCTCTTCTAAGGCTCCACATGAGCATATTGCTGTTTCTTTGATATCTTCACTTGAATGTTCCACCAATAATTCTAAATCATTATTTTCATAATATGATAGTTTTCCTCCTGAACTTCTTTTTCCTTTTCCTTTCAATTACTTAGGTTCACAATAAAAAATACTTCTTGCTTTCACTTACTTTAATATGTAGTCAATTGTTCATTCCTTTTATACCTTTCTTACACACATCTCTCAATTACTATTTTGGGCTCATAATGCTATATCAATCCCTTGCCTACTAAGCTGTACTATTTCAATAGACTTTCTCTAGTCTATTTTCTCTTCCAATTACATATTGGAGCACATATTCTAAATATACATTCTATATTAGTTTTCCTAAAGTATAGCTCTGATTATATATGTCACATTCTTGTTTTAATCCTTCAATAACTTCCTATTACCTATGGAAAAAAAGTAAACATCCTTCACCTGGCATTAACCAAACCCATGATATAACAATCTTCTTACCTTTCTGACCTTTTGTCCCACTTGTCTTTCACTAACCCCATAGTCTTGCCAAACTAGATAATTTAACTTTCAACCAATATACACAAAGTTTCCATTCTTTGTGTCTTTGCATAGAACATTCCTACGTCCTACTACACCTTCCCTTCCAGCACTGCCAATATAATTCTTCATGACACATTCTTTATGACAAAGTTCCAATGCCGTTTCTACCATGAAGTCTTCCTATATTCCTTTAATTGTACATACTTTGTACCTACTTGAATTAGCATAGTACTTTGCACCATTCTTTATTATATGTTAACAGTCTCCCTTATATTAAACTTGAGTACATTTTGTATCTCCTTGTTGTTGTTTAGTTTTTTTCATGTCTGACTCTTTGCCCATTGGGGTTTTCTTGGCAAAGATACTGGAGTGATTTCTCATTCCTTCTCCAGCTCATTTTATATATGAGGAAACTGAGGTAAAAAAGTTTAAGTGATTTGTGTAGGATCACACAGCTAGTGAGTGTCCAAAGGTGGAGTTGAACTCAGAAAGAGGGTCTTCCTGACTCTAGGCCAGTGGTTTTCAACCTGTGGGTGACAACCCCTTTGGGGGGTTGAACAATCTTTTCACAGGGGTCCTAGGGGTCACCTAAGACCATCAGAAAACGCATATTTCCGATGGTCTTAGGAACTGAGACACCGCTCTTCTATCCATCTCCAGGTGAGTCCACACACATGCAGATACGCCCACATACAAGTATTAAAAGGTCGTGGCACTAGGAAGGTTGAGAACCACTGCTCTAGGCCCAGCACTCTATCCACTGTGCTACCTTGCTGTCCTTTTATCTTCCTAGTTGACTCTTTAAGATTCATTTGGTAAAGAGGTATTTTTCTTGGTATCTCTGATGATAGTGACCTCAGTTCCTTGAGTGTGATAGGCAGATGATAGATTGAGTGTCATATTAATAAATGTATTTATACACTCACATTGATAAACGGATATGAAATGGATTGTCTAGCTAAACTCCTTCCTCTTCTAAATAAGGAAATTGAGTCTCAGAATAGGAAAATGACTTGGTCAAAATCACATGTATAATAAATAAAAGACATGAAGCTAGAACCCTAAATTTTCTTCCTGCTAATTCAATATTCTTTCCACCCCAATGAGTATCAATCAGACAGTTTCCTTGAAAACAATTGGGAAGAAATCAAAACAGTCTTAGATTTGTATAATTTTCATACACTACCTATGAAGATAGATGCTTTTCTTCTATTACAAAATATCAAATCACTAAAAAGAAAGGAGCAACAAAGGGACAATATATTCTGTTTAAATTCAATGTTCCAAAGCATTACAATCAAAACTTGGGAAAACCAAACAATATTCTTCCCATAAAACAGCAAAATAATTTGCAACTTAAAAAAAGACAGAAAGAAAGAGGGTTGTAAAGGGTAGCCTACAAAAAGTAAACCTTTATTATGTTAACCCTCTGGGGACAAAACAATATAATATAGGTAGAGCAAAACAGTTCATAAAAATTCATTTAGACTTACCAGAATGTTTTATCCAACATAAGCAAATACTCACTTCACAGAAAAACCATCTTGGGTAAAATATTGCCTAAGCTCTGGGATATGAAACAGCAATATCCTTTTATTATTTTATTACAAGTATTGTTTTAGTTGTATTCATTTAAATTCTTAAACTTCAGTATATTATTTGTAAATGTTTTTCCTCCTAAAGCAGAGGAATAGGAGCTCTCCTCTAGCATTAAAGCAGGTCTTTGATTCTACAATTACAGACATTTAATGTATGTAAAAAATATAGATGGAAAACAACAAAAAAAAAAGATAACCCATGATTGAATCAGATTTCATGCTTCCTCTTTATTGCACTAGGGAGGCATGGCCCCTCCTGGGTAATTGCTGTGTGAGTTTCTAGGCTTCTACTCCAGGGCACTAGTAAAAGGAGTCAGCAAATAAACAAAGAGACTTTCCTTTCAGTCCAACCAAAAGCTTTCTGGGGAAGGATATCTATAGATTCATTTGGGAGAAAAATTTGTCAGCATCCTTAGCAAACAATGATGACTCACAAGGAGTTGCTGGTGATCTGAAATTAGATTCAATTCAACTTTTGATCAGAGGTGTACAAAAGTTTCAGGACAAACAGAAAAAAAAATAAAACAACTGATTTACATTTTGGAAAGGATATTAAACATATGTTAAGCTTAGAAGATAATAATAACCCCCAAATGCTAAATTTGGGGAATGAATGATTTGGTAGAGAGCAGTGGTGGGGATTAATGAGGAGATTTGATTCCAAAGAACTGACTCTTCCACTGAACTCACATAACATGCATAAGTTCACAATGCTGGAAAGAATTATCTGCGTGTGTGTGTGTGTGTGTGTGTGTGTGTGTGTGTGTAGTGTGTTGTGGATCCCTTCCCAGAATAATGTTTTAAAATGTGAAATATAAAATGCACGGCATTACAAGGAGAACCAAATATATTGTGATTCATTTATCACAATATTAAAAAAATGGATCTCAGGTTAACAACTCTTGATTTAGGCCAGGGAATGGGAACCTGTGTCCTTGAAGCCACATGTGGCCTTCTACATCCTTGAGTGCAGTCTTTTGACTGAGTGCAAGTTTTAAAGAACAAATCCTTTTATTAAGTGGATTTGTTTTGTGAAGTTTGGATTCAGTCAAATGGCTGTACTTCAGGACCTAGAGGGCCACATGTGGCCTCGAGGATGCAGATTCCATACCTCTGATCTAGGCAAACCCCTTTATC
The DNA here is from genome assembly GCA_028646515.1 of Pseudochirops corinnae. Taxonomy (NCBI): domain Eukaryota; kingdom Metazoa; phylum Chordata; class Mammalia; order Diprotodontia; family Pseudocheiridae; genus Pseudochirops; species Pseudochirops corinnae. Next base: position 95,612 of record JAQQSV010000522.1, read on the forward strand.
TCATAGATGACAAAAGTGAAGCCCATAGGTGCTTGGATCATTCATCTCAGATGTCCTAGGATAACCCTAAATTCAATAAAATTAAGTGAACTTAAAGTGGGGCTTTGAAAGTAACATTGTTAGAGATATGATTACAAACCTAGTGTCTGCTACTCTGTAGCTGCCTTTCTAAATGATATTGGATAAGTCACTTCAATGAATTATGCTCAGGTTTTTTTTTTTTTTCATCTCTAAAATGTGGAAGTTTGACACAAGATATTTTCTGAGCTTTCTTATCCTGATGGGAGTTTTAATCCTACCATTTAGACTTAGATTATAGACTGAGTATATTACATTTGGAGTCCAAATGAAATTAGAAGTCAACAACTATAAACTCCTCCGAATAGAAAAGATAAATAAAGAGAAGTCCAGAGAGTTAGTTAACTGATTTATCCAAATTCCAGGTCTAAGATTCTCGGCTTTTATAGATAGATGAGTAGTTATCCCTTTTTTTAACTGGATGGTTAGCAGAGGATGCACAACAGTACAAGGGAAAGAATCCTGGATTTAGAGTCAAAGAGCCTATGTCCAAATCTCTCCACTGCCACTTACCACCAGTGAGACTTGGCAAGTCACTTAGGTAACTGTCTTTATCTAAGAATTGAGAGATCTTAATTAGAAGACCCCCCATGGCCTCTTTTAACTCTAAATCCAAGATGCTTTTAACAAATTAAAGAAAAAATGTGATTAGGTGGAAATCACTAGATTTTGAGTGAAAGAATCTGGGTTTGAATGGAGGCTTTGCTACTTAATACACATTTCATGTAGGCTAAGATAGTATCTGAGAGCCCTTTGAACTCTTACGTCAGAGATCCTGTGAGTACATACAAGTACCCCCACTAGACTGTGATTTTCTTAAGGGTGAATTTTCCCCATTCTTGCATCCATAGTACTAAGCTCAGTGCCTGGCACAGAGTAGGTGCTTAATGAATGTTTATTGACTAGCAAGTAAAATCGATCAAGTATAGCGTCACTGAATCTCACAAGTTTGTTAAAATATATATGCAAATATCTAAACATATAGATAAATACATAAGTATATGTGTAAATATATGTATATAAATATATAATTTCTTGTGCCTATATAGGTACACAACATACGCGTGTGTGCATACACATTTATACAATATACATACATACATACATATGTAGATTTTTTTTACCGAAACTTTTTTAGGGACAAGTAAATCTTTAAGTGGAAAAAAATTATAATAAAGGGCTAAAATATCTGACCCAGATGGTTCTTACAGTTTTTTTGACTTCCAGTAATTAAGCTCAGCTATGGATTGGTTAATTAAAAATGCTATATTTATAGTTTGGTTGAGAGCGATAATCTGAACCCCCACATCTTTTAATTTATTCTAGCCAAAAGTGATATAGAGCCCAAGAAGGAGAGAGTAACAGAGATGTGTGTCTGTGCATGTGTTTGTGTGAGTAGAGTAAAAGATAGTCAAAATGAATTTACAGTCTAAATGTAGCCAAAATAAACAATACAACACAAAACAAACAGTGAAGAGAATGTGAAGTTGATTAAGGCTGAAATCAACCATTTGAAGTGTCAGTTATGATATGATACTTTTTTTCACTTACAGAAATTTTATGGTAACATTGTTTTAAAGTATGATGAAAACCATTCTGTAGTTGGGAAGGAAATAAGATTGACATACACAGATCAGTGACAGATAATATTTTTGCCACTACACTTCCATTATGATATTTAATTCAAAATCTCCTTTAAAGTTTAACAATGAGTCACATCATCCCAACCCTTTGATCTTCACAATCAAGCTACTTGATCTTCATTGCACAAAATACATGAAAAAAGTGCCTATCAATTTACTTAAATGGATATGGCATGTGAAGCTATTTTTTTTTTCTTTTTCTTTTTAGGATCTAGGTGATCAGTAAAGCTTTTTTAGTTAAAATACATTCTAGCACGAGGTACTACATTTTTATGATTTAATAAAATGAATTGCAAAATGCCCCCTGAGCAGTTGGAAGGCCAGAGAATGTGGAAAAAGGTACCTCTTTTATATATGTAAAAAGGATGAATTTGTTTGATAGAAGATAAATATTACAAAAGGAAAAAAGAATACAAATGGAACCTAAAAGTTAAACCTTTTCATTTAATCTCTGTGGTTTGGTCTATACTGTGACTCAGCTGAATGAATAATTTAGGAATCCTATAAAATGAAATGGGAAAGCTTATAAATGGAATAAATATATGTAAGAATATTACTTGTGGTTTATTATGTTAGTATTATAAAGTTAAAACTGTGCCTTGTGAGCTACAGCTCTTCACTAAAGAACCCCTTAGGTGAGCTTTTTTTTCCAAACAGAGCATCTCCAGACCATAATATATAGACTTTCGCTTATCAGGAACGGTTTTTGATAAATTTTAAATCAAGACATAAGATAAGAGAAAAAGAGGTGAGAGAGACAGACAGAGAGACAGAGAAACAGAGAGACAGAGAGACAGAAAGAGACAGAGAGAGAGAGAGAGAGAGAGAGAGAGAGAGAGATTGAGAGAATTTTTCTTGAGGTAAGTGAGTAATATTTGAAAGTGAGAGATGTTAAAGATGATTCCCTAGATGCAGCTAGGTAGTACAATGGCTACAGAACCAGGCCTGGAATCAGAAAAACTTGAGTTCAAATCTGGCCTTAGACAGTAAGCTGTGTGCCACTTGTCAGGTCACCTCACCTTTGTTTGCCTCAGTTTCCTCATGTGTAAAGTGGAGATAATGACAAAACCCACTTTCAAGGATGATTGTGAGGATCAAATGAGATAATTTTTTAAAAGTGTTTAGCACAGTGCCTGGCAGATAGTAAATGCAATATAAATGTTAGTTGTTATTGATGATGAAAGATGTTGCCTGAGATTAGAGCATAACAGATTAGAAGGAGTAACCTTGAAGCTTATCTATTTAAATGACATCAGAGAATCTCTTCTAAAATATCCCCAGGAAGTGCTAATTCAGCCTTCATTCAAAAACATCTAGTGAGGGAATAGAAGCAGGAGAACTCTGCAGCTCCCCCCATAACCACTTTAAATAACTATAAAATATGACTCTAAACAAATTTTAGAGCTCCAGAACCCATAAAACGACAGAGAAACAAGGCTCCTGCTGAAGGCAGCCCGGCAGGCAGATAGGAAGGGCCCATTACAGAGTGCTGGGAGTTGAAACCAGCCCAGCCTGAAACCACGACTGTAGCCCTGGGGTTGCCAGGACAAGCTGTGGCTGGAGCTTTCAGGAGAGTGGATCACCAGCAGCTGTGGCAGTTTCCACAATTATCAACACATAAGAAACAAGGACAAAGTGAAAGGTTAGTGGAACTCAGCTAAATTTGGGGGAGAGAAGCAGGTCTGGCCACCAGCCCCCATGGCAAGAAAGCAGCAGAAGTAGTAGCCTTGCAGCCATCTCCACGTAGCTGCTTCTGAGCTCTCAGCCTGTAGATAGCAAAGGGTTCAAGGACTCATTCAGGGGCTAAGTGCTCTTGCATTAACCTGCCTGGATCTGGATCATGATCTTGGGTGGTGGTCCTGAGGTGTATGACCAGTGAGCCAAAGCAGGTGGGGGCTGCAGAGATGGCAGCCTTCTAATAGCTCCGGCAGTTGCAAAAACCTCAGCAATTTTGGACAAAGCTCTCCCCCTGGGGAAGCAGAGATCTACTGTGGCTCAAAAATCAAATTAATTGACTGGCAACATGAGCAGGCAGAGGAAGCAAACCAAGCTCAGCAATCCAACTTTAGATTCCTTTTTGGGGGACAAAAAGGATCAAAGTATGGAATGGGAAGAAGACAACACAGTCAGAACTTCTTTAACAAAAGCTTCCAAGAAAAATGTAAACTAGTTACAAGCCATAGAGGAGCTTAAGAAGGATTTTGAAAACCAAATAAGAGAAGTGGAGAAAAAATTGGGAAGAGAAATGAGAATGATGTAAGAAAATCATGAAAAAAGAGTCAACAATCTGACTGAAGAAAATAACATCTTATTTTGTTTCTTTTTTTCCCATTGTTCATTCATTGGTTACAACCCTTCCATACAATCAGACTTGTACAATGTGAAAGTATTTGCAGATCCTATACATGATTGCACACCACCATGGGGGGGGGAGGGGAGAAAATTTGAAAATCAAGGGATTGTGGAACTGAATCTTGTAAACTAAAAGTAAATAAACAAGTCAATGGAAAAACAAAACAAAACAATCCATTAACTGGAAAATTTATTAAACTATAATAGCTTAGTCTTAGGCATTCAGCTAAATAAAACTTTTCCTGTGCTAAGAAAAAAAAGAAAGAAAGAAAATAACACCTTAACAAATAGACTAACTCAAATGGCAAAAGAGACCAAAAAGCCAATGAGGAGAAGAACGCCTTAGAAAGTTGAATTTGCCAGATGGAAAAAGAATCTCAAAAGCTCACCGAAGGTAATAATTCCTTCAGAGTGGAGCGAATGGAAGCAAATGGCTTTAAGAGAAATCAAGATACTATTAAACAGATCCAAACAAATGAAAAAATAGAAGACAATGTGAAATATCACCTTGAAAAAACCACTGATCTGGAAAATAGATCCAGGAGAGACAATTCAAAAATCATTGGACTACATGAAAGCCGTGATCAGAAAAAGAACCTAGAAATCATCCTTCAGGAAATTCTCAAGGAAAAT